>CABFVX010003931.1:0-46692 GCA_902151425.1 Timema shepardi | reverse complement strand
CCCCCCCCCCCCCAGAAAAAAACCTGACTACGGCCTTGATGGCTGTACAAATAATGTAGCATGGTCTAACGCGCTACTCTGACATTAGACTAGACTGGTCAAGGTTCGAATCTCAGTCAGGTGTACTGAGAGTGGTTTTCCAAAATGGTTCTCCACTCTTCCTCCACGCAGGTGCAGGTACACTTTCTCTAAATATAACCTTCCTAATCCCTAAAACCATTAACGTAGCTAGTACATAAGCGTATAACCTAAACGGGTAGTAAGACGCGATGCTAAAACAAACAAAACTAAAATGTCAAATAATCTCTTTCTTTTAACTGAAGTGTAGTATGAAATGTAACATTTCTCATTACAACTTATGATAAACTAGTTGTTAAAATTTGTGCCAGCATTTGAAGAAGTGTATTCCATCATAATTCAAGATTTTATTATGAATATTTTACAATATAACCACAAAATAAACCATAATTTTTGTAACATTATTTTGCAGTAACACCAACTGAAAAGGAAGTAATCGAAGAAGTTAATGACGTCATACATCATGTGAGTACTCTGACACGTTATTATTATTATTATTATTATTATTATTATTATTATTATTATTATTACTATCAACATCACCGCGTCTTACTACCCGTTCGGGTTATACGCACTTACGCTAATGTGTAAAAGTAGCGTTATTTGTGAGATGAAATGGAGGACCTACAGTTTAACGTGGAATCCGAACCACGGTGGAGGCCTGGCATTCCTCACATTCACAAGTTGTCATTAATATACGTCTTGTCAGAGGTGAAGGAAGGGTGTGGCAATCAGATAAATGTGTGCCGGGACCGAGAATTGAACCCCGGACCCCAGCACAGAAGTCTGACACCTTACCCCTAGACCACCAGGTCACCCCTATCTTTATTGTATTATACATTGGCTCAGTTGGAAATACTTTCACCAATTGGCTAAATAGTATATGATACTATACATAACATAGCTCAAATTGTATTGCACTTTAAACTATGATATGTTTCATCTAGAGACAGTTTTATTTAAGGTATAGACAAACCAATTTGTGACCAGTGTGCTTATTTCGCAAGGAAACATAAGTGTTATTAAGAGCACTATACGCGATAATTTTGTTAATCATAGTTTGTGCGATTCACTAAAAGTGTATTTCAACTTAAAAGGCCACTTGGTAATATCAAGCCAAATACATCTTCACTACTTGGCCTAAGATTATTTGGTATCGATAAAACGTTAAAACGCTATGTTCGAACGGTGACTCTATTTATTAGAAGGTATTTGAACAAATGGACGAGAAATTAACAAAGACAGTTTAAATTACTCGGGGAAAACTTAGGGACAATGTTGATCCTTTTCATGTTCATCGATCATTATTCCCAAGTATGTTTATACTTCCAAGTTAAGAATTGCTTGATTGATTTTTCTTGTTCAAACGCATTACTTAGGCTCCAATCACACAAATACTATCTTCTTAATTATTTATAAGGTGTTTACTCACTTACTGGCTAAAAATGATGAAGAGCTACAGGAAATTATGGACCGACTGGTGCAGATAGGGAAACGATATGGCATGGAGATCAACATTGAGAAGTCAAAAGGGATCGGGATTTCAAAAATGAAGAGCCACTGAAAATTCAATATTGGAAGACAGGAGTTGGAAAGCATAGAACAGTTCAAGTATCCGGGAAGTCTGCTGACAAAGAATGCCTACTGCACCAATAAAACAAGGCCGAGGATCGCCCTGGACAAGGAAGATTTCAACAAGAGGAAATTACTGCTGACAAGTAAGTTGAGTTTGTAACTGAGGAAGAAACTTTTGGAACATTTCGCTGTTTGGAGCAGAAACTTGTACTCTCAAATATATAGAAAATAAATACTTGGAGAGTTTTGAAATGTGATTCTGGAGAAGACTTGAAAAGATCAGGTGGACAGACGGGGAGACAAATGAACAAGTCCTAAGAAGAGTGGGTGAGAAGAGAACTATTTTGGATGTTATTCTTTGGTATAAAACAATCTATATAGGGCACATCTTTAGGAGGTACTTCTGCATGACGTCATAGAAGGAAATGTTGAGGGAAAGAGGAGATTACGAAGAAGGAGGATTCAAATATTGAATAGCTTGGAGGAATGAAGATAATTCTAGGTGTTGCTGGAGGAGGCAGAGGACTGGGCGCATCGGCGGTCTAAGTTCAATGACAAAAGGAATGGACAAATCCTAAGACAGAACATCTAATAACAACAACAATAATAATGATAAAACTTACTTTCGTATTTAAAAGTTTTTTTATTTTAATTCATAAAATCAAGCAATATTTTGAATTGCGTTTGTGTTGCACTTTCCACTCGTTTCAACAAACTTTTCTCAATGTCCATAAACTGTAAAATCATGTATGAACATATTGAAATAAGATTATATAATATCGTAAACATTTGGTAAAGTGCAGAGTATTTTGAGCGTCACGATCAATCAAGATACGTGTATCCGTGTATTAAAGCACAGTTATCTAGGATATGATGTCCGTTTGCGACAATAGACTGAATGGCATGTTGAACATTGCGCCTGTGGTGAAACGCTCCTGACAGATATCTTAAGGCCAGGGTCGTTTATCTATTGGTGTATTTAAATATTACCAACATGTTCTATGGAATCGGATATTAAGGTTAGTGTCATTAAGAGCGTCTTCCTACAGAGTTTACACCCTGGTCCCCAAGCATCGTTAGTGGGGCGTGCAGGTGGTACACACCAACCCCCAATAATCTTCTTAGATGGAACCCTCTTAGTGCCGTACCAGTAAATTCAGAAAATTGATGATCCACAAATAATGGGGAGATACTTGAATAAAGAAGTAGCAGTTCCAATCTAGAAAAGAGAGTATAACGTCAGAAGGGTTAGTTGTGCTAAGCTTATGACACTCTCTATCTACAAATGTTGGCACTACTTTCGCCAACATCTTCGGCCGCCCGGTGGGTATAGACCTCTAGTTGGATTACACCCTGGAGTTTTTTTTAAGGACGCCTATGATTAGGCCAGAGCATTAGATTTGCTCAAAAATATAATATATTGTAGCAATCCAGGAGTGTCCGCGCATTAATCTCAAGTTATATTTGAACTTATAATCAATTTTTTTTAAATACACCACTAATAGGCCTATGCCAACTTGATCAGAAAAAAAAAATCTCACTCACTCTAAATCAAAGGCTCAGTGAGGTCGGAAGTAATTATCAAAATAATTTAAATGTCATTTCTAAAGCTTCTCCTAATAATGTGTAGATATTTGATCCGTCACAAATTTATCACAATCTCCTATATCCCATTCATCACCGGTCACCATTTTCTATAATGACTTTCTTATGGTGTTCTCATAAAATGCTTATTATCAGATAGAGTTGAGCGTCATTGTATTAGAAAAATAACCAGTGGTTTGGTAGTAACGTTGTGGCAACAAGCGTTCACAAAATAAGTATTAGGTAATTTTCACTTATCTTTCCTAGATGATGGGGTCATTCGTAATATCAGCTTACGTTAACATGATTTAATATACACAAACTTTTTTTTAATACAAAAAGGACTATTATTTAATTGTTACTATTCCAGTTGGAGAGGCGTCAATTGCCAGACATAGGGATGATGAAGGATTTGGCTCCTAAAATGAGCCAGCAGATGAGTGCAACAATGGCAGAAGCAGGTGTTCAACCAGAGTCAGTGTCCAATGGAGCCAAAACATTTATGAAAATGGGTACATCAGCGATGGATATGTTTAAAAATACGCAAGGTTGGATATCACATTAGCTGTGCAGAGTTGCTTATGGTTTTATTGGGTGGTAAACTATGATAAATACCAATTTACTTAATTACTTACTTCCTCTACGACACTAGGAACCCGAAAATTCATTTAAACATTTTCAAATGTACTTTACCTATCCCTTTCGCGCTAAATGTTCGTTTGAACACAATTAAACTTTTTTTTTTCATTAATACAACATACAGTTTATTACTTGTTATTTTTATATACTTGTTATTGTTTTTTGAGAACAAATGGCTACTAAAGATATTTTAATCTACAGTAAGCGGGATGAACAAACAGGAGAATTGAGAACGTTACATGGTTTGTAAACATATCCAAACATATTAGTGATAAGGTACGCCAGATTAGGTTGAGTGGTCATATGACGCGTATGGGTGATAACAGGTATGTGTACACAACATTTTTGTTGGGAAACCTGAAGTAGGCAAATTAGTCGAAGGGAGGATAATGCAAATATAATATATTTGAAGGAGGTTGTGAGTCATATTAGGGATTGGATGGAGTAATATATTACTGAAGAGCGTAGGTAGATAATGGCGCAAGAGAAAAGTGGGTACAAAAGAGCGCAAACGATCGGGATACAAAAGAATACAGGTACAAAAGAACGTAATTCTTAATTGCCGCAAAAGTCGATTGTATGTTTCCTTTCTTCTGATTGGTGGCAGGAATGCGTAGGCTACTGGATTGAACAGCTGTCCAACTTTGTCCTTGAGAATGTTTAGAATCTGACTGTCGAACCTCAATCACCTGACCGAACCTAACCTAACCTAAAAACTCCATGCCAGTAACTTGGAAGTTAAGGCTGATTGCGTGATCTATACTACCCAGTTAAACAGAAAACATCCCCTCCCCCCCTGTGCTGTTCTGGTGAAGAAAGAGGGCGCTATAAGGTCACGAAACACTTGCGCGATATGTTCAAATGTAAACATGCGCTGTTTTGTACCTGCTCTATTTTGGGACAACTAGGTTACGCTGTTTTGTACCTGCTCTATTTTGGGACAACTAGGTTACGCTGTTATGTACCTGCTCTATTTTGGGACAACTAGGTTACGCTGTTATGTACCTGCGCTCTTTGGGGCAGCAACCGGATGGTTGTCTCTCAGGATAAGATTGAATGGCGAGATTACGTTCTGGTGACCATGAACATTCCAGTTTATTAAGGCCAGAGAATTCATGTGTTCGCCTTTGTAAATAAATAATCTCCCTATCTGACTGTGGGATACAGGGCCACATTAAATATATTTACTAAAGTATAAACCATTATAGTTCCTGAATAAGCGTTGCTGTGGTAAATTGCCAAATTGTATGTGTTCAAAACTGTTTTGCATTAAAGAGAGAAGTTATGAAAATGTGTAAGAATTAATCGTTCATCTCACATTAATAGCAAATTAAATAGATCATGAACATAGCTCTGACCATAGATCAAAATTAATCTCACTGATTGGATTTGACTGATCGATTGATTTGCTTTAATTTTTTTTAATATATTCGTTTTGTATTTTATTTGTTTCCAGGTTGAAACAGCTTCAGAATTCTACATGGAATGCAAAACTACATTAGTTGATAGCTAAAATAAGCAGGAAGTGATTAATACTTAAGTCATCATTGTGACTAATTTGGTTAAAGCAACATTTTGCACGTCTTTATCTTTCAAATTTAAAAAAATAGATTATTTCAAAGTTTATTTGAAAAATAATTAGTATTGTGTGATGTGTGATTATTCTTAATAGGCTATAGCAACAGAAGTTTTCAGTATGGGGTTAGAACAATTTAAAATAAAACACATTTTGAATAATCCCCCCATTCAATAAAACTTGTGAAATACCAAAATTGCTAATTTGTTTAGAGAAAGAAATTCTCAATTTAAATGTATTCTCTTTGGTCTTGATTTGTTGATGTCCTCTAACTCTAATGCAAATTATCTAAAATAAAAATACAGATTTCAAAATCATTTATGTCTTTTACTGGGAAACCTTGTTTTGTTTCTTCACGTTTGTTTTTTCTGGTTGATCTAGAATTTTCTTTACCAATGAACTGTGTCTTTCATACATTTTCGAAATTTTTCTTTTTTTAATAGCACTGCTATCGAATGCATATAGTTCAATATATTTTATATGATTGACATTCTTCTACGGTTTAATAAAACTGATGTCCTAGAATATTTCCTGTGTCAATAATAGGATGAACTTCGTTCCAAAAAGATCCCAAGTTGTTAATCCCGGCCATGCTCTAACGAACAGAATGTCTCTTCATTGGATATAAGATCGTTGGTCATTATTCTCTGTGAGAAAGATTAATAACATTAATTTAGTTTTGAGCAGCCTTTCAACACTAACCATCTCTCTTTTACATTAATGATAAAGTTTTTGAAGAAATTATCCATATGAATTAAATTATATGAAATGATCAAAAAATTTAACGAAATTATTTATGGCATTGATAACTACCCCTCTAGTTTGGTATCCTGATGATGGAACGTAATGCAAGTTAGATATAAACGAAAGTATTTTTTATAATAAATGAATTAATAATATCCCTGGCCTACTTCCTGGATACACATCCAGAGGTTCCAGACTCGATCCCTGGCTCACACAGATTTTCTGTGAAACAGTGACGCTATAAAACTGAGAATAATTGCCAAAGGTTTCGTTGTGCTGACCACATTACAGCCTCTATACGCAAATTTGGCACAATCTTTTTCAACGTGTGGCGGCCGCTCGGTCGGTATAACTTGCTTGCCAGCTGACGCCATAGATCTTTTAAAATCATTATTTAAATAATATTTAATGGTGAACTTTAAAACATCACAACTGCATGCGTTTTGATTAATTTATTTCAACAATATATTTGGCGTGCTTCAGAATTAATTTTAGTTTTTCTTTCTCAGATATATTCAATATATTTAATTAAATAACTTTAAACTGGATGCTATAGAATGTCTTTTAAGAATCAAATAGCTAAAGCTATTATATTTGTTTTAGTGGGGATTTACTCGCATCTAGATTTCATATTCTGAAAATTGAAAACGCGTTTTCTCTAGTTAATACTAGTTTATACTGAATACCTTTGTTACAACTAGAATTTTCGAGCTATAGATAGAATTTACTGCTATACATTTTTGAATTTTAGATAAAACTAGTTTTAACTTTGGACATTATATAAAACTAGTTCTAGCTAGAAAAACTTTTTGGGGGGAAATAATTCAATCAAAGGCAATTAAGTGTTGATTGGGATTCAAAAAAATATTTTTATTGTTTAATACAATGTTTATTGAGAATATTGGTCACACATCTATGTCATTAATATTATTTAAAGTAATACAAAATTAATCATACATTAAAGGAACATTTTTAAGGAACATCACAGAGCCATGTCTACAGTATTAATTAAATAAAGTGAAATGAAAATAATCATACATTAAAAATATATTAATTAGTCTGATACGTTTAAGGAAAGTACCTTGAGTCTTAAAAGTCAAACATAACATAAAAAATAAGAAAGGGAACACGTAAGTTTACATTACTTGTTATTGCAAGGCAAACTATGGTGGCATTTCGAGTTACACAGGTTGCCTTTTTTCTTATAAAAGCACCTTTTTGACATACACGCCTTCTTACACACACAGCGAACAAATCCTTGGCCTGTTCCTAAGGCTACTGTCCTGTCAGAAGTTCTTAAAGATAAATATGTCTCTGGCACTTCTTCTAGTAGCAAGAATTTTCCTTTGAACCCGTATAATTCGGACCTGAAAAAGCAAATTTAGTTATCTCGCTTAAAACGCGACTAGGTATTTAATAGGAGCTTCTACGCACTATGAATATTATAGTAAAAATATTAAACCTTAATGAATTACTTGCATAGTTAGCAACATTAAACAGTGGCACATTTTAAGTGCTTCGAACCAAGGATCCACTGAAAGTGTTTGCGACGACATTTGTCTCTAATTATTGAAATAAATTCAACAATACAAACCTCCAATACAATTTATAGAGTATCCCATATTTCGTTCCAATCTTGTGTAAACTCCGTTCATTCTTTTGAAGAACCACCTTGACCTGGGTCGAAACAGTTTTAACTGAGTCATTTTGTCAAAACGCGTTTTGTCTAGTTGAAACCAGTTTTAACTGGCATTCATTTATGACCAGCAGTAAATTCTAGTTGGAACAAAGGTATTCAGTATAATCTATAAAAAATAAGAAAGGGAACACGTAAGTTTACATTACTTGTTATTGCAAGGCAAACTATGGTGGCATTTCGAGTTACACAGGTTGCCTTTTTTCTTATAAAAGCACCTTTTTGACATACACGCCTTCTTACACACACAGCGAACAAATCCTTGGCCTGTTCCTAAGGCTACTGTCCTGTCAGAAGTTCTTAAAGATAAATATGTCTCTGGCACTTCTTCTAGTAGCAAGAATTTTCCTTTGAACCCGTATAATTCGGACCTGAAAAAGCAAATTTAGTTATCTCGCTTAAAACGCGACTAGGTATTTAATAGGAGCTTCTACGCACTATGAATATTATAGTAAAAATATTAAACCTTAATGAATTACTTGCATAGTTAGCAACATTAAACAGTGGCACATTTTAAGTGCTTCGAACCAAGGATCCACTGAAAGTGTTTGCGACGACATTTGTCTCTAATTATTGAAATAAATTCAACAATACAAACCTCCAATACAATTTATAGAGTATCCCATATTTCGTTCCAATCTTGTGTAAACTCCGTTCATTCTTTTGAAGAACCACCTTGACCTGGGTCGAAACAGTTTTAACTGAGTCATTTTGTCAAAACGCGTTTTGTCTAGTTGAAACCAGTTTTAACTGGCATTCATTTATGACCAGCAGTAAATTCTAGTTGGAACAAAGGTATTCAGTATAATCTAATTTTAACTCTAATATATGGATTTGGTTGAAGCGAAGGAATAATAAAAGTATAGGGAAATGTGGAGCAAGTTAGTGAGGATGGATTAAGTACAGAGTTGTTTTTTGAGTAATATGCACAGTTTCTTTTCCACCCCATAAGTGATAAGCCTGATTAGGGCCAGTAAATATTTAAATATACATTAACCATTAACTACAGGGAACAAGACAAGGAATCATATTATCGCATATTGCTATCCTTTATTGAAATACTGTTTATTGTCGATTTTTTATGTAAGATAATAAATCATATTGTGTTCCAGCTTCATACTTAATATTCTATAGTTTATCACATAACACCTTTGGGTTATTAATACGTAGAATGCATAGTTTTTTTTCCAACCATTTCGTGTTTTATTTGTTTGTGATGCCACGACTTCCCATAATACTCTTTGAAACCTTCTGAAATAAAGTAAAACGGGTAAAAACTATATAATATGATCATCTCATAAGATTTGTAAAATATAATTTATAAAGCCATTTATAAATAATATATTCAAAACATTCTATTTGAGATTTTACAAAAAAAAGTACACTAGGTAATATTGACCACATGTGAACGTTGTTGATAAATGTGAACATTTTAAATTTATTTGGGGTTTTAAAAAACTAATAAAACATGAATAACTCAATGTAATCTTAAATTAGCAATTATAAGCTACGGTCTGATATAATATTTACTACACATCTTGAATTAGATATTAGATTATTTAATATCTGGGAGGATAGACGGGCTTTTATTAAACGAGTCTTAAAAACACTTTAATATACAAAATATTCCACTTTTTGAATTTTTTTAACTACCATTTATTAGCCACATAGGTGAACACATGGACTAAGGCATCAGTTTCATATTGTATGAAGTGCTGTGTTAACCTGTAAAGGTATATCTTCCTCGTGAAAATAATCATACTGTGGCGTAGTTTAGCAAACGTCTGACCTGTATCGGTGAGATCACGGACTGAACGTCACAATTGTCTGGTTTGATCCACCACTGACAGAGAGGCTAGGGTTTGAACCCCGTTGGGATGTGAGAGGTGTTTTTTTCTTAAATATTTCTTAGTCTCCTTCCAAGCGAGTTTGCGTACACTTGCTTCAAATGCTATCGTATTCAAACCTACTTCATTGATGTAAATATGTGGCAGCACATAATTAAATTTGCCAAAATATTTACAAACAAAATTCGAAAAAAAATATATAGAGGTTTTAGAAATTTTTGAAACAATGACAGTTTACAATACTTATGATATGTCCCCATATTATAAGCATAGGTAAGCTTACAAATTACTGTTCACTCGACCAAAATGTGTAGTAATAGAAATGCATATTTTGTAATAAAATTTCTCAGCTTACGTCAACATACGCTAGACATTTATTGGATTAAAACTTTGATTATCGTAGTGTCAAATCTGTCATAAATTTGCACAGTAGTATTGTATTAACCCTTCTCCTATCTGATAGTATAAATGACAAATACAGTAACAAAAATACACAAAGAATGAAGGGATGGAAGAAACATAAGAGAAATAAATATACAAGTTTAACAAATCAGTTTATTTAAATTCAAACAAGTAGAAAGTATTACAAATGGTTTGATGAGATCATATACAAAACATTTAATTATTTATTGATGGGAATTATATCTGTTACTTTAGACATTGTTGTACCCATTGGGAGCGTTGGGTGTGAAGCACCTTATTTTGACCAACAACCATTACACATATGGTTGTTTATTTATTAGAAAAGAGTATAACTCGTTAGAGTAGAACAAACACACATTATAAAACGAAGTTTCATCTGCCTCAACACAATGGCAATTTAAATTGGAAACAGTTGTTGATTTAAGGTTGAGTAAGAATACGTAGCCCCACTTCAGCCTTGCGGCTACTAGACTTTAACCTAATTTTAGAAAGTCTTAGTTTAAAGTGTTACAATGTTGGTAGTTAAACGGGCTACCTAGTATGAGTTAACTCCATATTGAGTTACGAGATACAAAGGTTAAGTTCCTAGAGCAGGAACACTAAATTTACTAATAGTTAATCGTGAGCTACCAGGAATCTAGACTGTAAAGATACCATGGCCGGTATATTCCTCATTAGTACTGCCAGATTATTCAATAGTGTATTTAAATTTCAACACAAGTCTAGACACAGACTATAACTACTGCAAACAGTTAAACATGAACTAATTCAAACGGCGTCTGAAGGGGGCTGGACGAAATAAAAAATACCACGTGGACTATTACTCTGGACTAGTAGCAAACCCACGTGTTGAGCACCGTACAAAAGTACAACAATATAAATATTAGAGACTGCTATCAGTCAAGGACCCAACTAGGTCATGGAACAAAGCAATAAATAAACTGATTTCCACCATTTTTCGTTCTAAATGGTTGGACTAGTCGAAACATGGGCATACAGTATAGGGTATCTGGTAATGTCCCAGATATTTAAGAATATGTCTTATGAGCATATAAAAACAGTTAAGAAATTATGACATTCACAACTATGTCTTATGGACATAGTAAAAAAAATCACGAAGACCCTATCAAAAATTACTAGATCTAAGTTCTCATAGTCACAGACTTTATTTCATCTGCGGCAAGGAGGTGAGACTGACGCGTCGAACATCGTGATCGCCGCTTGTTAGTCCACTGGTCTTTGATAACTTCTAGGATGTTCCCCTGACGAATCGTTACAATAGAATACAAAATATGAAATCCGAAGTCAAATGGCATGCTCTGATGCTCCCTTAAGGGGAGCACGAGAGCAAGTTCCAACACGTACCAACCAATTGGACACACCATGTGGTTCGCAAAAATTAGGAACGGGTTGTCGCGTTTCGCGAAGTTCTGAAACAAAGAAACAGATATTACATATTATTAGTAACATTGGGGGGGTAAGGGGTTAAGAAATTTGAGAAACCGAATAAGGGTTTTTAGAGTTACGTGTGGAGACACTACTCTATGGGGGGCTGGTGAGAGCCTTCCAAACCACTGTTGTCACATCTCGCTTATCCGAGCAGGGCTTTGGGACGTCGATGGCACCCACCAGGGTCGATGACGTAGTTCCCAAGCCCCTGGATAAGAGGATTGGTGGCACCGGGAAGTCTGGCGTAGAAAGACTGCGCCAGTCCCCGGAAGTGGTCCTTGATGGTAGGCATATCCAGGTCGCGGTGTAGAGTCTCATTCCGGACATACCAAGGTGCGCCCACAATGATCCTCAGACACACGCTCTGGAACGCCTGCATCCTCCTCATATACGAGTCCGCCAGGTGGCCCCAAGCGGGACACGCATAGTCGAGGATCGGTCTGAGCAGCTGCTTGTACAGCGTCAGACCGTTCCTTGTAGACAGGGCGCTACGCCTGTTGAGCAGTGGGCCTAGGATTCCCAGCCTTTGCCTCGCTTTGTTTAGTCTCTCGTGGCAGTGTAGTCTCCAGGTCAGTTTGGTGTCCAGCGTAAGTCCCAGGTACTTAGCACTGTCCGCCCATCTGATCTGTTCTCCGAACAGCCGGAGTGGAGCCGGCCTGTAGTACTTTCTTTTCCATGTGAAGAGCACTGCGGTGCTCTTCTCCACGTTAATACTCGTTCTCCAGGTAGTCAGCCACCCCTCCAACTGCGTCAGGTGCGTCTGGAGTCGCCTCTCCACCAGCTGCCCTCGCCACGACTCCGCTACTAGAGCCGTGTCGTCCGCATACAGTGCCAACTCGGTGCCTGGGGATTTTGGAATATCATTCACATACAGACTGAAGAGCACAGGGCCCACCATGGAACCCTGCGGCACTCCAGCCCGGATGCTTCTGACTTGGGATGTGGCGTTCCCAAAGGTAGTGGAGAAGGTGCGGTGGGATAGGTAAGATTGAACAACCTTAACTAGGTAGAAGGGCAGGTTCAGGGAGAGGAGTTTGAAAAGGAGACCTTCGTGCCAAACACGGTCGAAGGCCTTTGCCACGTCTAGAAAGACAGCACCAGTCAGCCTGTTGATGTTGAAGTTCCTCGTGACCTGCTCCACGAGCCGGACAAGTTGGTGGGACGTAGCGTGTCCCGCCCGAAAGCCGAACTGCTCATCCACCAAGATGCCCGCCTCGCGAACATGTCGGGTCAGTCTCGTCAGTAGTAGTCTCTCGAACAACTTGCCCAGACAGTCGAGCAAGCTGATCGGTCGGTAGGACGAAGCTAGGGCCGGGTCCTTACCCGGTTTATGAAAGCAGAGGACGTTGGCGTGCTTCCAGAGCTTGGGGAAGTGACTCAGGAGCAGGACGGCGTTGAATAACTCCACGAGGAAGTCAATCGCCTCCAAGGGCAGCTTTCTGAGGACCGCGTTACTGATACCGTCGGGTCCGGGGGCCTTGTTTAATCTTAGAGCGGCTATCGCCCGTGACATTTCTGTCACCTCCGTGGGTTCAGGTTCATCCAAGGGTCTGTACGAGACCGCACCGATGACCTGAGCCACGTGCGCAACGTGCACCGGGTCTGACGGGTTGTCAGTCGGTACAAATTGCGCCTCTAAGTGCTCAGCGAGAGCATCGGCCTTCTCCTTGTCGGAGTTGGCCACCCCGTTGCGACCCACAATAGGCGGCCTTGGTGCGGGGACCCGCATCAAGTTCCTCGTCATTTGCCACAGGGACCTGTCCTGCACGCACAGGCTCTCAATCTTGTCCTCCCAGACACTGTTCCGGTATTCTCGGACCATCTCCCGAACCGCATGGACTTTGCGGCTCCAGTTGGCCTTGTCTACCGGGTCCCTCGAGACTTGCCAAGCCTTCCTCAGCCGATTTTTCTCCCGGACGTGCCTGAGGATAGAATCGGGCAAAGAAGCCTGTGGCGCCCTCTTAGGACGGTGCCTAGGCGTCGAAGCTTCGAGCGACCCCTTGATGGCGGAAGTTATGAGCTCCGCACCATGATCGATTTCCGCCGCTGTTCGAAAGGTAGGGGTGGGTCCCAACCTCTCTCTCAACACATTTGCAAACCTGTCCCAGTCAGTGCGCTTTAGGTTGGGTTTTTCGGGGGGGTCTATGAAGGACACCGCGCGTCCCAGGTTCACAAGAACGGGGTTGTGATCCGAGTCTAGCTCAGCTAGAGACTTCAACACTAACCGCCTTCTGATCCCTCTGGAGACAACGAAGTCTAGGACGTCCGGGAGAATGCCGGGATTGTAAGGAAAATGGGTAGGGGTGGGGGGGCCGGAAGCCACCAGGCCATGTAGATCTACGGCGTCGCGGAGCAATCCGCCGCGAGCGCACATAATCCTAGAGCCCCATGAAGGGTGCTTAGCGTTGAAGTCACCACCGATTAAAACAGGCGTGGTACCTCGAATCAGCACCTCCATGTCAGCCCCCGTAGCCCGGTCGAACCGGCGGTCTGGAGGGAAGTAGATGGAAATGATGCGCACTGGACCGGTTGAAGTCACCAGTTGGATAGCCGATGCTTCCATGTGTTGGAGGGGAGGAAGTGATACGACGTGATGGTCAAGGCCCCTTCGGACCAGAACCGCCGTCCCACCCCATCCCACATCCCCCGCTCGGTCATTACGATGGCAGATAAACTCTGCTAACGAGAACCTCATTGCGGAGCGCAAGTGGGTTTCTCCCAGCAGCATTACATCGACACGATGCTTTGCCAGGAAACTTTCAAGCTCAGCCTTCTTCCCCGCGACTCCGTTGGCGTTCCAGAGTGCGACCGTGAGCTCCTTCAGCACTGGTGGTCCTCTATTCGGGTGCACTGCCATGAGAGACCAGGTAGAGGATGATATGCTCCATGACCAGGTGGCCACGGTTACTCCTCGGAGACTCCCGGACCTTCCTCAAGAGACTCGATGAAAAGTCCCATGGATCCAGTCCGGGAATGCCCTTGAGTAGCTCAATGCATTCTTTGAGCTTTGCGGTATCATCCTCAGGAGTGGGGGTTGTAGGGGTAACAAGGGTAGAAGTTGGGAGTGGTAGGAAAGGGTTAGTAGGGTGCAGGGTTGGAGGTGGGGGTTGGTGCTGGGATGGGTAGAGGAGCGGTCTCGGGCGGGCCCTCGACCGAAAGGGTAGAACCGGAAGCATCCGGTTCAGGTTTGGTGGCTTTGGCAGGTGCCTTGGCCTGAGGTGGAGGGTTATCTCTCTTTGACAGCACACTGGCGAAAGATTATACCAGTGGCTTTGGTGTTGGAGCTGGAGTGACTGTCGCCCTCCGTCCCGCAACGTGCCCCAAGGGCTTCTGGCCCTCACTTGGCCCATCCGTCCTCCCTTCTCGGGCCCCAGAGGCACACACATTCCCTGCCACCCGCAAGGACCTGTAGGTGGGACAGCCCCACCACGCCGAGGAGTGAGCTCCTGAGCAGTGCAGGCACTTCGGGGGAGATCGTCTCTCCTCCGGGCACCCGCCCCTCTCATGGTCACCACCACAGAACCCACACCTAGGGTTAGCGCGGCAATCCCTACGCACAATGCCCAAACCGGAAACAGTTCTTGCACTGAACCGGGCCACCTGGAGACTTGTACTTCTCCACCTTGACGCGGAGCCCGCACAGGACTGATATGGAGTACAGCCTTGCGGTGTGCTCCACGGCGTCAGAGAGACAACGAAGTTCAGCAACCGCTGCCTTTCTCTGGTCTTCTGATCCCACTTCCATTGGGAGAGCATCTGTGTGATGGATTTCACGGGGAAGCCCATCTCAACCAGCTCTTCCTGGATGTCACCAGGGTCTGTCCGTGTCAGGAGTCCCTTCACCCCGACCCTGACCAGTCGCTCCCTTCCCAGCTCATAGGACCAATGCTGGATCCCCAAGCTCTGCAGGAACTTCTGTAGGGTGCGGTAATCTTCCTCCGACCCGCACTGGAGCCTCACTCGGTCCCCCGGCTGCCTGACCGCCTCCACAGGCCCGTGAACCTTGGGCCAGATGGCCCTCGCCACCTTGGAGTAGTCCTCCACATCACACAAAATGATGGGAGGAATCTTCCCCTTCACTCTGCCAGCTGGCCCAGAGCCACGAGTACCAGGCTGGGGTGATGCACGGCTTGCGTTGCTACCCGTAGTTTTCCGCCGCTTCCCACCTATATCCAGCGCTAGCGCACCCTGGCCTGGGCCACCACTGGCCTCGCTCTCATCACCAGAGCTGCCGCCTAAATGGTTAAGGTTGCCCCCCAGCAGTTTCCTGGTGTTGCCGGCCTTCCCCCTTCGGCGGGGTCTTACGGTCCGAAATCCTTCAGACTCATCATCTGACCCCTGGCTCGACTCCTCACGCATCAACAGGAAGTCTGGTGCTGAAGACAGTCTCTCCACGTCCACGAAATCGCACGAGCTGTCAACACGCGCAATGCGTGTGACCCGGTCTTCCGAGTCTGAAGAAAATTCAGCCGGGCGTTTCTTGCCTACCGACACCCCTTGGTGGGAGGTGTCGGAGTTGACGCGGATTTCTGAGGCCCTTGGGGTAACGCTTGCATCGGGACAGTGGTCTTTACCGTCGAAGGACGGCTAGGCTCCCCCTGGTCAGGGATACCGTTGGCACCGTTAGGTTTCCACCCATCGTGCTGGCGGGAGCTTTCGCCATCCTCCCCGGTTTGCGGGCTGTCAGCCCTAAAAAGGGCCTCCAGCACTTTCTGGCCATCAGCGTTACGCTCACCTCCTGTAGTCGGAGGGGCCCCGCTGGGCTTGCCCGCATCGGCATTGCTGCCGACGCTTTGAAGGGGGCCAGCACTGTCCATCGAGCTGAGGCCTGAGGTTGCAGTACCGGAAGCCCCGGTGGATCTGCCAGTGGCATGCACGCCTCCCGTAGCTGGAGGGCCCCCGCTGGTTTCTCCTTGGCCGACTGCGCCCACCTCGCCGGTAGTTGGCGAGGTCACGCTGGCCATGATGTTAGCCCTAGAAAGGGCCGAAACATCACCGGAAGGTGACACCGGCCGGGTGTGAGTAGCGGCACGCTCACCTCCGGTAACTTGAGGGGCCCCGCTACCTTCACCCGCTTGGCTGTTCAGTGCGCCCACCACCCCTTTAAATTGGGTGGTCACGCCAGCCTTGTTGGCCCTAGAAAGGGCCGATTTGGTGGCCCTAGAAAGGGCCGATTCGTCACCCAAAGGCGACTCTCGCTCACCTCGGCCAGCGGCACGCTCGGCTCCGGGAATTGGAGCGGCCCCGCTGGCTTCGGCAGCTACCACCGGCTTGTTGCCCCTCGAAGGGACGGCTGCCGCTAAAGCTCCCGCCTTCGGGCTTGTGGCGGACCCTTACCCTCCGGCATGAGCTCCGTCCTGACCGTAGGAGTCTTCAGTCCCCGCAAACGGAAACCTTCAACTCCCCCAGAAAGGACGGGCAGCACAAGCCTGCCGTTGACAGCGGATCCCCCACCGCTCGCCGCCAACTTCTTCACCGCCGGGGCCGGTTGCTTCCTGGGCCCGGGATTCTTCCTCGCCTCATCCGGCGGTCTTCTCCTGACCCCGACGCCAACACCTTTCTTCTTCTTCTTCACCTTGGGCTCCATCCGAAGACACAATCCGTAGACTTGTAGACACAATGACGCTCAAAAGCCAGGAACACGTAGGGGAGGCAGGACGACACCTTGCACTCCTCTCTCCAAAATATGAAGCGAGGGGTGGCTGTTTTATACAAGATGCACTGACGTATTTGGGAAGGGACATCAGCCGGGGACGGAGGTGATTTTCCAGAACTAAACAGAACGCCAACTAGCGCTTGTAGACGGCCGCTGATGACAACATTGAGAGGTGGACCGTTATTAGGGTTAAATATGGCAATTTTACAAGATATCCGTGTGTTGAATTTCCTCTAGGAAGTGTAAAACAGTTATCTGGGACAGTTTCCTCAAGTTTGAGCGTTTCAAGCAAAACCATTTCACAGTAAGTTTATATCTGCCACACATTATTATAAATTATTAGTTCTTGGATGTATAATGATAATCATATATAAGGTATTTTGAGTGTAAGTGCTAACAGGTAGTTAGCGCGTTACAATATTTTTGCCAATAAAAAATCTTTTTTAAAAAATCCCTTACCCCTCGTATCAGCGTCATTTCAAATTTAAAAGTAGACTTCGTAGATCCCTAATACATATTTGGATCTCATACACATATATACACAGAAATATATAGGCCTACACACACACATACACACACACATACACACACACAGACAATAGAGTCCCGACTATTCTAGGTTAACAGGACTGAGGTGGTCTCGGATTGTACGGAGTATATTTTTATCGATACATACTACAACATTATTTATGTTACTTACACCAATGATTATAAACTAAGAAAAAATACATTATACTACATTTTAAAGCACTAAACTCTCATAGCTTTCAAAATATATCACGACCAATCACTAAGTCCTTCTACCGTAACGCCCAGTGTCAGACAAATGACTCGACCAAGTCAAAATGTGGGCAATAATATTGACGGCGCCTCAGTCCAGTGGGAATGATGTATCACCCGATGATTCACTCTGCTACTCATACTAGACGACTGGACTAGTTTAATGAGGATCAGTTCATAGACAAGTCTTACCAAACATAAACATGTTACCACCTCGGATTATACGGAACCTTGGATAATACGGGACCTCGGATATGATGGAAACACGGATTATACGGAATCTTGGATAGTACGGAAACTCTGATAATACGGAACCTCGGATAGTACGAAACCTTGGCTATTATTGAAACTTGGATTATACGGAATCTTGGATATTATGGAAACTTTATTAGAAAAAAATTGGATAATATGGAACCTCGTATTATACGGAACCTTGGATAATACGGAACCTAGGATAATACAGAACCTCGGATAGTAAGGAACCTTGGATATTATTGAAACTCGGATAGTCCGGTTTTGGATAATCGAGACTCTACTGCACATATTGTGTGAGGATTTCTTACACCCCTTATACATACATATATATAAATTAATATACGTATATTTACATATGTGTAAAGGAAAGAAATGAGTTAAGAGAACTAAAAAATACGTTACAGACCATCTAAAAAAGAAATTATTCATTAATCTCTCTAAAAAAAATAGAAACGGATTTCTAAATAACAGTCGGTTCAATTAGTTCCGACTTTAGCTCTGATGACAATATGAACTTGAACTGTTGAATAAATTGAGATATTAGTATTTACAGCAAAAACCTCCAGATGAAACTAACCCCTTGATATGATTACCATATTTACATTATCCTATGGAAACAAACTTTTAACTATCTTTTCCATTAAAACTGAATTTGAGAAATCATTATTAATGTTTTGTAGAAATGCTAGTCATACTGGGTAAATATTAAAATTCGAATTTGTAAAACAATAAAATTAAGAATAATATTTTAGTGGTTTCTTTTTTTTAAAACTTAAGAGAGAATTTTAAGTACCAATAACGATAATATATTAGAAATATAGGAAATAATACAGTTGAGAAATGCTTGCTATTACTCGGTCAGTAAGTTGTTGATGTCTCGTCTGCTGTCAAGGAATGTAAAACTCAGAATATACAAAGCAATAATTTTATAAGTTGTTCTCTATGTGTGTGAAACGTGACTTCTTACCGTACACGATGAAAATAAATTTAGGTGGTTCGAAAACAAGGGGCTTAGGAGGATATTTGGTACATAAAGGGATGGTGTTACTGGGGAGCGGAGGAGGAAACATAATGATGAATTACTTACCCTGTACTCATCAGAAGACATTTTTAGGGTAATAAAGTATCGTATATTATGGTGGGCAGGACATGCAGAATGAATAGGAGAATTTAGATCCGTGTTCAATGTACTAACTTGCAAACCCAATGGGAAGAAGCCATTGAGAAGACCTGGACACAGATGGGAGGATAACATTAGAATGGAACTGAAAGAGATAGGGTGTAATGAGGTGGACTGAATAGAACTAGCTCAAGATAGAAATAGGGTGCAATGAGGTGGACTAGATGGAACTAGCTCAAGATAGGGATAGGTGGTGTACATTTATAAGTGTAACAATGAACTTTTGAGTTCTTTAATACCATAGAGTGAGTAAGATATACGACTACTAAAAAAAAGTATATGCTGCATCAAAATTTAACAGAGACAAAATATTATATTTGAAATTGATGTATAGGCAAGATTCAATTGAAGCATTTATAAATATATTTTTAGCAATATTATTTGCTTTTTATAAATTAATTAGATAAAAGGAATATTTTTAACGGATTTATAATGACTTTACAAATTGACACCCCTGTATAATTGGTTTATACCAAAATTTAATTAAGGAAATAATTAAAGCAAATGAATAAAGGATTTCCTTCAATCACTGAATAATATTGTATTGCATAATATTTTTTTTGCGTTTAATTCTTTTATAGTACCATATTTTTGTTTAAAAAAACTTTTGTTTAGATTTACAGATATATGTAGTTTAATGAGTAAAGTTCACTGTTATAAAAAAAAAGGTGTAAACGCATCACTGCACACATGCGAATTTTTTTCATCTCCCTTTTATAAACCCCAGATTGTATAGAGATAAATAGTTTTTTCTAAACAATCATCTATTGTTTGCATTGGTATTAAATGGTGATATAATTTATTATATTATGATCACTTTAGTTTCAGCCTTCAAAGTACAAGCTTCAACATCAAAATGAACTCGTTTTTAATACTCGCCTTCACAGGAATTTTATCTATGGTAAAGTATACCAGTGAAAATCTTTATTGGTTATATAGATATATTATTTTAAATGCTAAATCTTATATCTTTACTTTTTTTCAACTCTTTGGAGAGAGAGATATTGTGATCGTCAAAAGATCTAACTCTAGATTTTGATAAATTTTGACATTTCATTACCCCCTTAAACAGATTTATTTTTTGCGATGCCGTTTGTCTGTCTGTATCTTGGGAGTAGCCTAAGACAATTTACCGATTAGGCTAAAAAACTCTATCTGGGGATTTCATAAGGCCCCCAAGAGAGTTTTTTGAATTAGATATCTAAATCTAAAATCAAATTTATTGTACTGAAATGAATTTTCTTAAAATACATTACATTGATTTTGATTAAATGTTGTATCTAGACACTGTTTAATACTACAAACAAACTAGCAATTTTAATTTTTTCATGAAAATGACTTTGACATACCGCAAAAATTTGCTATTTTTATAATGTCTTCACAAATATTTGAGACACGAAATAATTTATCGTTGTAATTATGTAATACTATACAATATATTATTATTACTAGCACCTCATCTTACTACCCATTCGGGTTATACGCACTTACGCTAATATGTAATGGTAGGGTGATTGTCAGATGAAATGAAGGACCTACAGTTTAAGGTGGGATCCGAACCACAGTGGAGGTCTGGCATTTCCCACATTCACAAGTTGTGATTGATACACGTCTTGTCAGAGGTGAAGGAAGGGTTTGTCAATCAGATAAATCTGTGCTTGGACTGATGATTGAACCCCGGACCCCAACACAGAAGTCTGACACCTTACCCCTGGACCACCAGGTCACCTGTCCAATTTAAAATCTTTTGCTTGAAATATGTTTTAGGAAATCAATATTTTTTGAGCTATAAGCCAAAATAAATAATTTTTATTTTATGTTTTAGAAAGTGAAATTGATTTTTATGATCTTTGGTGGACACAGATGTTTCTCTTATTAATGGTTCTTTAACATTGTGTGTTATTTCATTTATGCTACTTGATGGAGTGTTTATGGAACTTTTTTTTTATGACAAATCTTACTAGATTTTAGTAAATATCTTTAGTTTAAGATTAAAAAGAGAGAAAGCATGTGTGGTGCACCTTACCATATATATAAATTTTTTTCGTTGATATATTTATTGTTAAATAACAAACATAGACCAATACACATATTTACACACGGTCGTCACATTAGACAAAGGATAACAATAATATTTATAAGCTGGCTTAATATACCACTGGCCAGATCCAGATTTTAAGAAGTTTCTAATTGAGTATCGTATTGGGAATACGCTCGTTGGAAAGTGGTAGCAATTTAAAAAAATTGAGAAGTGCTGTGTAATGTAGCTTAAGATAATAATAATAATAATAATAATTTCAATTTCCTTTATTATAGTGCTGGCCAACAGTCGTAGGACCTATGACAGGCCAGCACTGAAAGTACACAAGTACCTTACAAATACATATATTTACGTGATAAAATAAGATAAACAAAACTAGTTAAATAATTATATATTATACTGATGAATAGCTATGAATAAAATAGTAATTAATAATAAGAAGTATAAAATATAGCAATGATAACAAATAACTAGAGAGTGGTTAAAAGCGGTAACAATATGGTGCAAAACAATAATAATAATAACACAGGTGACCTGGTGGTCTAGAGGTAAAGTGTTGGATCTCTGTGTTGGGAGTCCGGGGTTCAATCCTTGGTCCCGGCACAGATTTATCTGATTACCGAACCCTTCCTTCACCTCTGACAAGACGTGTATTAATCACAACTTGTGAATGTGGGAGTGCCAGGCCTCCACCGTGGTTCGGATCCCACGTTAAACTGTAGGTCCTCCATTTCATCTCACAATCACCCTACCATTACATATTAGCGTAAGTGCGTATAACCCGAACGGGTAGTAAGACGTGGTGCTAATAATAATAATAATAATAATAATAATAATAATAATAACAACTGTAAGATTGGTCGCCAGTTCATTAGGGATGGGGCACGTACACATTTAAATAAACACGAGAGCTGTACTATTCTATTACTGGCTAATTTAACGAAAATAATAAACTATACAATTATTTTCCACACCCACTTCGGTGGCCGCGTGGTCTATGGTGCTACTATCGCAGTAGACTGGACTGGTGGGAAGATCAAGGTTCGAACCTCAGTCGTGTGTATTGAGGGAGGTTTTTACAAAATAGTTTGTCACTCTCTCTATCTTTGCACTCAAATGTGGGTACACTTCATTTAAATATAACCTTCTTCATCCTTAAAACCATGACCGTAGCTAATACAAAAGCGTATAGCCTGATCGGGTTGTAGGACACGGTGCTAAGAACCCCCATCAATTCTCAACCATCCAACCTGCGATTATCCGGTCCTCTGTATTATCCGGCCCTCTGTATTATCCAGCTTTGTATTTCAAAATAAACAAACTGGTATAGCCACTATAAGACATTTACTGAATTTATAATGTAATCCATTTGACGCTCTATTTTAACTTGTTTTTGATTTGTAGCTGATGTTCCATTTACAAAATAAAGTACTGTATAGTAAAGATTTCTAAAATTTCTTTTTCGTTTAACTTGTACTGTCTCCGTACAATTATTATTGTATTCTTATTTTACATCTCAATCAAAAAATGGGCCGATTCTGTTAAAACAGAGTTAAATGTTTTGTGAAAATTAAAAAAGTAGGCAAGCCCATACTGAAAATTATTCACACTTTGATTCTGTATTATCCGGCTTTTCCATTATCCCACCGGCAATGCTGCCACTTTAGGCCGGATAATAGTGACTCTAGTGTATTTACAAAGGTTAATAATTTACATAGTTGGCTAATTGTTCAAGGGTAAAATACCATATCTCTAAAATATTCCTAGAACATGCTGAGGTCTTATATTTGACTTCATCCTATAATGAAGTGCCTCTCGGACACAACCTGTTACCCAACCAGTATATCCCTGGATGCAAGGCCGTAGTCAGAGGGAGATTGGGGGTTCAAACCCCCCGAAATTTTATTAACAAAATATATATGGCTTTATTCATTATCTGGTTCAAACACTATCAAAATTAAGACACAAGTATAAATTAGAGGGCTGTGTAACCATAAAAAGCACTTCAGAGATCTTCTAGATGTGTTTAATATTTATAATTTTTTCTAGCCTTCGGCAGTTAGGAGGTTATGTTGCCATAAAAAATATTTCAGATAGCTTCCAGGGTGTTAAATATTCATAAACGTTTTAACTCTTTATATTACAGTTTAATTCAGAAATTTTCCCGCAATGATAATTTAAAGCCAAAAAATCCACACACGTATTAAATGTCAAACTCATCTAGTCTTGTTTGACGGTGAAGGGATTGGGGTTATACTCTCAGCTAAGGCGTACTCAGCACTTTTTTTTTGTAATAAATTGTTTCTCCCTATCTCTTTCCAAGCAAATGCGTGTATATTTTTTCCAAATTACTTAGCTCCTCCCTAATCCATTTGTATAGTTAAAGGCGCACGGCTAGGATGGGTTAAAATAGAAGAAAAAAAAGAAATCTAAATGCTTTCTTCAAATTAATACGCCACAGTAATATATCAGGAAGTCCCAATAACTAGTAGATTTGAAGTATTTAAGACGAGTAGCTTAAGTTACCTGCATTCTCACCTGAGTTATGTCACTCAGGAAGTCCCATTTATTGAGGACCCGTGTTTGTTGATCATCTTCTCAAACTATACTGATCCAAATATGTTTCTAATAATGGTTCTAATGTAATCCAGTAAAATATTCTGTTCTCGATAACCCATTATTATAATTATTTTAATTTGGTAATGCTTGGATCTTGATCACCTTAACGTTCACGTAACGTAACGTACACTTATGCCTGGACCACGATAAACTTAAATTTAGCTTAACGTAACATTCACTTAACTTAAGAAAACAGATGTGTGATCACTATTCACGTAACTTAACGTAACAACTCGAGCCAAACATATTCATTCTAGAGTATGATCTGTGATTTGTACTAGTTGTAAAGTGATGATCTGTGAATGTTTACAGTTTTCAATCACTATAATAAATATATATTACTAAGCTTTTTTGATAAATTTAGCTTTCCTATTTTAGCTTAATTATTTTATTTCAATGTCCGATCATTAAAACTGAAGCTAAAGAGTAAACCTTGGTCTTAAAACCAACAAATGAATTACTAAATAGCCCTGTTGACGTCACTCGCATAGTGATTGACTGGCTAGATCACGTGATACCCTTCGTGCAACGTTCACTTAACGTTAAATACCTCCCAGGGGAACTCTTTCGTTAAGTTAACTGCATCGTGATGGCTTCCAATTTAAAAATACTAGGAGAAACTTAACGTTAACTTAACGTTCACTTAACCTGAAAGTTATCCGATGGAAAACGCTTTTATTAAGTGAAAGTTAAGGTAACTGCATAATGATGGCTTCCATTTAAAACAAGAGAAGATCCTTCATGTTATGTTACGTGAGAGTTAAGTGAACGTTAAGTTAATAATGACCCAAGCACTATGATATTTCTTTGTTCCAGGTGGTCGTAATAGCCGTCCCAGTTACTTCACGGATAAATTCAGGTTAACAACTTTAAAAAGATAAAATATATAAAATAAATAATTGTGGGAAAGGGGTATTTAACATGCACTTTGTGAATAAGCTGATTGTATCTGAAGACAACTTACAAACTAACTTACTTTCAAATCAATCACAACAACCGTTAGCCGTACCATTAGTGCAGTGTGCGATGCATCTGGTTACGAGCCTAGGATTCCTGGTTCGATTTTCGGCTGGTACCTTGGTATTTTCCCCGAAATGGGAATAATCCCAACGGCCACCAGGGTTTGGTAAATTAGGATCAAGTTAGGTTAATACTCACACTGGTCCACACCTTCATATTCAATATCATCACACCAACTCGTTATGGGTACGACGCGTAGAAAACCTCCTATGTTGAACCATGGACAACGTTCTGTCACCAGAGAGGCTAATAGTCTACATACAGACAACCTCCTATGTTGTACCCTGTGTAACGTTCTGTCACCAGAGAGGCTAATAGTCTACATACAGACAACCTCCTATGTTGTACCCTGGACAACGTTCTGTCACCCGAGAGGCTAATAGTTTACATACAGACAACCTTCTATGTTGTACCCTGGACAACGTTCTGTCACCAGAGAGGCTAATAGTCTACATACAGACAGCCTCCTATGTTGTACCCTGTGTAACGTTCTGTCACCAGAGAGGCTAATAGTCTACATACAGACAACCTCCTATGTTGTAACCTGGACAACGTTCTGTCACCAGAGAGGCTAATAGTCTACATACAGACAACCTCCTATGTTGTACCATGGACAACGTTCTGTAACCAGAGAGGCTAATAGTCTACATACAGACAACCTCCTATGTTGTACCCTGGACAACGTTCTGTCACCAGAGAGGCTAATAGTCTACATACAGACAACCTCCTATGTTGTACCCTGGACAACGTTCTGTCACCAGAGAGGCTAATAGTCTACATACAGACAACCTCCTATGTTGTACCCTGGACAACGTTCTGTCACCAGAGAGGCTAATAGTCTACATACAGACAACCTCCTATGTTGTACCCTGGACAACGTTCTGTCACCAGAGAGGCTAATAGTCTACATACAGACAACCTCCTATGTTGTACCCTGGACAACGTTCTGTCACCAGAGAGGCTAATAGTCTACATACAGACAACCTCCTATGTTGTACCCTGGACAACGTTCTGTCACCAGAGAGGCTAATAGTCTACATACAGACAACCTCCTATGTTGTACCCTGGACAACGTTCTGTCACCAGAGAGGCTAATAGTCTACATACAGACAACCTCCTATGTTGTACCCTGGACAACGTTCTGTCACCAGAGAGGCTAATAGTCTACATACAGACAACCTCCTATGTTGTACCCTGGACAACGTTCTGTCACCAGAGAGGCTAATAGTCTACATACAGACAACCTCCTATGTTGTACCCTGGACAACGTTCTGTCACCAGAGAGGCTAATAGTCTACATACAGACAACCTCCTATGTTGTACCCTGGACAACGTTCTGTCACCAGAGAGGCTAATAGTCTACATACAGACAACCTCCTATGTTGTACCCTGGACAACGTTCTGTCACCAGAGAGGCTAATAGTCTACATACAGACAACCTCCTATGTTGTACCCTGGACAACGTTCTGTCACCTGAGAGGCTAATAGTCTACATACAGACAACCTCCTATGTTGTACCCTGGACAACGTTCTGTCACCAGAGAGGCTAATAGTCTACATACAGACAACCTCCTATGTTGTACCCTTGGTAACGTTCTGTCACCAGAGAGGCTAATAGTCTACATACAGACAACCTCCTATGTTGTACTCTGGACAACGTTCTGTCACCAGAGAGGCTAATAGTCTACATACAGACAACCTCCTATTTTGTACCCTGGACAACGTTCTGTTACCAGAGAGGCTAATATTCTACATACAAACAACCTCCGGTGTTGTAACCTGGACAATGTTCTGTCACCAGAGGGTCTAATAGTCTACTTACAGACAACCTCCTATGTTGTACCCTGGACAACGTTATATCACCAGAGAGGCTAATAGTCTACTTACAGACAACCTCCTATGTTGTACCCTCGACAACGTTCTGTCACCAGAGAGGCTAATAGTCTACTTACAGACAACCTCCTATGTTGTACCCTGGATAACGTTCTGTCACCAGAGAGGCTAATATTCTACATACAGACAACCTCCTATGTTGTACTCTGGACAACGTTCTGTCACCAGAGAGGCTAATAGTATACATACAGACAACCTCCTATTTTTTACCCTGGGTAACGTTCTGTCACCAGAGAGGCTAATAGTCTACATACAGACAACCTCCTATGGTGTACTCTGGACAATGTTCTGTACCCTGAGAGGCTAATAGTCTACATACAGACAACCTCCTATGTTGTACCCTGGACAACGTTCTGTCACCAGAGAGGCTAATAGTCTACATACAGACAACCTCTTATGTTGTACCCTGGACAACGTTCTCTCACCAGGGAGGCTAATAGTATACACATAAGGCGACCGAAACAGAATAGTAAAGTCCCTCTCGGTCTTATGTGCCATACGAAAAAAAACAAAAAACAGTCAACAACAGTTAATGTATCAATGTGAAAGGGGGATCCCAATTTCCCCATGTATAGTAATAACCTTCAACTCACTAAGCAGACGTACTAATGGCTGAGCCAAAAGTGACAACTCGCACGTTTATAAGCATTAAGTTTATAAACAGTAAATTAATTTTTATTTTTATAATGTTAAGATGACATGTTTTGGTTTTTTTCCAATAATGTGTTTGTAATTTTTTTGTGCTATAGACCCCTTTGATAGTCTGGTGTAGCCTTTGGACCTTTTTTAAGAATAGTGTTTTTAAATGCGTTAAATAATATCGAATTGAAAAAAAATGAAAGCAATTATAGTGAAATAGGCCTACAGTTAACAAAAAAAAAGAAGAAAAACAATGATTATCATTTAAATAACCAAGCAATAGCTGAAGGAAATATCATATTTCAGTTTGAGTTCAATGAAAATAAAGATACCATTTGTATTTCTATCCATGCTCACGAACCCCTTGTATTAAATCCACGAACCCCCAGTGTGATACAAGTTAAGAACCCCTGATTTTTATGTTTTCTAAAGTTGATATAATCCTTGTAGTAGGTTCATGAAATCAATCATATCACCTATTAATGCGGCAACATAGATAAAATAATTGATTCTACAAATAGGGGGTTTCTATTCACCCCTAAGTATGTCTCTGTGAAATTGTAGAATATTTATCAATTTTGATTTGCATTTTATAAGTTTTTTGTCATTTTTATAACCAATACATTCTTATGAATATAGCACAAAACATATCCGAACCACACAAATTGTAAAAAAAAAAAAATTTAAATTTAAAGAGCGTGGAAAAGGAAAGTTGGGTTGTCCGGACCCATAAATATGTATAAAGACCTTTATTGGTTAAAGGCTTGATAAAATTTTCCGGCAGACCCAGGCTGAAATAATTCACTTTCCTTGGCATTAACTACATTGGTGAACGGGTAGTATAACGCTTCATTTTCGTGTTTGACTGGGTTACTTACTCCCTAAATAGTTCCCCGTCCTCTCTCCATGAAAGTGTGGGTACATTTATTTTATACTACTATCGTAATTAGTGTATGCATATAACCTTAACGGTTACTAAAAAGAGTTAAGGAAAACTACATTATATTTTAATTTAAGAATATATTACATAATTATAAGGTAAAAAAACTGCTTAAAAATTAAAATTACAGAAAGTCCAACCGAGGAAGAGGCAATCCAGGCAGTTGATAGCGTCAATCATCACGTAAGTATTTAGGTTGTTCATAAAGTATTTATTCTGTCTAAAATATATATGTTATGATAAAAATATTTTATATAACTTACAAAGAGAAAAAACAAAATTTATTCAATGTAAGACAAAAATAAAATTAAAATTAAAAATTAAAAAAAAACCTTTCCACTAAAAATAAAACAAGGAATCTCTTTCTTATTCAATATTCTGCCACAAAATAATATTAATGTAGTTATATATTTTGAATTAGGTAAGTTGTGTTGAATTGTATTTTAAATTAAATATATTGTGAAATTAAATATCTATGAGATGTAGTTCCTTTTTGATATGGAATATGGATCCCTTTCATATTTTGGGATTGTAGATGTAAGCTGCCAGAGAAACCACACATTAAATATTTTATAATACTGCATTTAATATAAAGGATTACGTTATCAATTTATATTTATTATCATTAGCTGCTTTATGAGCAGTGGTGGCTCGTGTATAGGCACTGCGGAACTGCAGCACCTCCTATTTCCACTTGATATTATCGATAACATTTAATATAATGAACCCTTTTTTTTTAATTATTTCTATTTTTGTAGGAAAATATATATTCCTTAAGCTAAGTGTTAGTACTTCAGTAGCCATCCCCCAGTTTATGAAAAAGATACAAAAATCTTTGTATGGAACTGTGCGCTTCACAGTGCCAGTGACGTGGTGTTTGACTGTTGTGCGCATGCGCACATAGGAGGGAGTGGNCTCAGCGTGTGTTGTACTTAAAAACCGTGTACCATATTCTTGAATGTGATAAAGTGTAGAAGAGTGTAGAATTAGATTATTATTCTGCTTCCAACTATTCTATTTGATTCATTTTTTTCGGCTCTTTTATTTAACAGAAAACTTAAACCATGGCCTTGCATTCCCAAGAAATAAGCTCTGTGACTGTAAGTTAACTTCAACAGCTTAAGTTTTCACAGCTATCTCTCCAGGAGAAAGTTACAGTTAAGAAAAGCGTTCGTTCAACACCTGATATTCTAATATCTCAGCCAAGCAAAAGCAACAACAAGAAATATATTCATAGCTTTAATTCTGAATGGTTCCAACGGAAAAGTTGGCTTTGCGGCTGTGAAGTAAAAAATGCATTGTTTTGCTTCCCATGTCAGCAGCACCCCCAATAATTTTAGCTACGAACCGCCACTGTTTATGAGTATAACACTACATTTCAATATAAAAATCTGGACTTATATCTTATCAAAACTAATTAAATCTAAATTTTGTTCATAAGATGTTGATCTCGCAATGTTTCAGTTGGCTAAGCGTCAAATGCCGGATATGGATATGATGAAGAATATAGCTCCTGCTCTTATGGACCAGATGATACAAGAAACCAGTAATGCAATGGCGGAAAAAGTAGCGGAAGGTGGTACCAAAGAGGAAGCAATGAAAGAGGGAACGAAAAAAATGATGGAAATGGGAGCATCGGCAATGGAAATGTTTCAATCAATGCAAGGTTTGAATTTTTACTAAACCAAGATATTTAATAATCTGGATGAATGATAAACTGTATAGATGCATTGTGCAAACGCTCAATTAAAATAGTTCTAAACATAATTGTAATTAATAACTTGATATTTTAGTTTACAAGAATGCAATTTTAATAAACTATAGTATGATCACTTACCACACGTATCCAATGTTTAGCTGCAAATTTATCTTGCAATGTTACCTTTTACACAAGTTGGCTCTTATAGATAAATGATTCCTATGTTTATTCTCGTTATATTAAAAAAAAGTTAGAAAACTGTTTGACATGAAACCACTCATACATAAACGAAGATTAATGTTCTAATTAATCCATCATTATCTTTGAGTCTATGACGTAATGTAAGATCTTAGTTGTCGCCAAACTTCATGTTACCACGGATGCATCTGAATTTATGCAATTTTTCGCGGGCACATTATTAATATATATTAATGTTATTTTTACATACAGGCAGGTTAATATAAATAATTTGTTTTTGCAATACATTTAGTCACACTATCTTGCTAAGAATATATTATTTAGGGAAAAATTAAAAAAAAAAGTCAATATATGACTTTTGATATATTTGTTGGAACTGCATTTCACTGATTAACTTTATAAATTCCGGATCATAATTCGGCATTGCAGTTTTTAAACAGTTTTTTTAAACTAGCATCTTAAAGCGAAACCTTAATTTTGTTTTCACAATTTTATTTTCACTATGAAAAATTCTGATTAGTACTAAAAATATGATTCAATCTTAATTCCTAAGATATTTGACAAAGGAAATTTTGTATGGTCCACTGGCTTCCAGAAATGTTTGTCTTTTTGGCAAGTCTTGAAGGATTAGTTATTCTGTAGTTCCAAAATATCTGATTACAATTCTTCATTACTCATTTCATACGTTTTATTAATAATCTATCTGAAATGTTTGAAAAATGTGTACATTCATCTTGTGTATTTTCTATTTTTAAAGGGAACTAAATCTCGGTATAAATATCTTGGCGGGCTCATGGAAAATGGCCAACGGGTACACGGGCGTGGGGTTGGCGACCCCTGGGATGTAGTCTATAAAAACCACTTTATTTTATAGAAATCACTGTAGTCCATAGCACGAATAAATTCCCTATCTTTTTACTGGTTTACCATTAGTTAAGAAAACGCAATTCTTTTTATAAAAAGGAAATTATGTGGATGGATAAAATGTAGGCCTATATTTTATGTATACATATACATATTTTATATCTATAAAATCCTCATATATCATGGAATATAGATTTATGGCGCAATACAATTGTTACATTATTCCAGCAAAATGAAATGAATTCACAACATTTTGATATATACTTATTTTATTAAATATTATTTTTCCCTTATTCCAAAAATAAAATAAATATATCGACACTATTCTTATTTGTTTTTAGGTTGAAATATCGACGTATACCTCCAAGAATCTTCAAAGTAAAAACAACATTGCTACATTTATGTATATTCACTTTTTTTAATATGATAGTAAAATAAAATATAATATTTTAAATTATATGCTCTCTTGTGTGATTTATTAAGCTTGGACAAAAAAAGGTTGTAATTCTCATCAAAAAATATTTCAAGACTTAGATACAATGGGCTGCTTATTTGAAAAATAAACCAATATTATGTTGTATTTCACAAGTACGAGTACAAATCCTGCGAAATAATTAATTAATGATCTAGTTTTAACATTATTATAGGCATAATATGTAGTTATTTAGCCTACCCGCCTTGGAAATATGAATAAATATTCGATTGTTTTAACCATCAATCGAGCTTGAATATTATAAGGATTGAGAAACACTCTAATAATGTCATGTTTCTCATTCATTATTGTAGATATGTAAAACATTTTAGTTCTACATTGTTAACAAACTATGTACAATTTAAATGTCCAAATATTGGACTGGAATTATTGAAGTGTTCAAAATATTTCAACGATTATTAAAAAACAAAGAGTTTCATATATTTTGATTTCGTATTTATAATAATATAAATTTAAATTCTAAATCTTGCTTATTCAGTTAATCTATTTGAATGCAAGGGAAGTGTAAATCTAGCCTATTCAGTTAATCTAGTTGGAGGAAAGGGAAGGGATTGGTCGCCATCCTCAAAAATTATATTTTTTAATGTGCATGGATTCCGTTCTGGTTACATACATATTTGAAAGAATGGGTAAGATTGAGTGGTATACAATTTAGATTAAATGTAACGTCGAGGGAGATTGGGAAACCATTTAGAAAAAATGTTATTTTTTTTATCACCGTGTCTTACAACCCGTTCATATTATACGCATATGTACTAATTACGCTGATGGTTTTAGGGATAAAGAAAGTTATATTCATAGGAAGTATAAACGTATTTGCATAGAGTGAGAGTGAAAAATAATTTTGAAAATACTAATGGACCCGACCAAGATTCGAACCTTGATCTCCCTCCCCATCATCGACAATCTAATCTACTGTGAGAGTAACGCCTTATACCATGCAGCTACCGAAGTGGTTTTGAAAATCTTCCCTCTGAATAACCAACTGGGATTTTAACTACAACTTCCCCATCACCAGCAGTCCAATTTTTACGAGTGTGACGCCTTAGTCCTATAACCATTAAGGCTGGTAAAATTCTCTTTGTAATAGTTTTACATTTTTTTATAAAATGGATGGATACGAAATTATTGGTGTTTGAGAGACAATTTTAATTTTCAAAGGTATTCATAAGTTTGAAAATATTCTCTTTTGCTCGCGAATAGGCTTATTAACTAAATATATTATTCTTACTGCGTTGTTGTAAATATTAAATTTCTCATGATCTTTTCTAATAATGTACATTATTCATAACTTATTTTGTAAATTTATTTGTGTTAAAACTCACTCTAAAAAATGTAATTAGTGTATATTAATATATATAATTACAAGCTCAAATCAAATCATGTTTCAAAAATTCGACAACACACAATTGTATCTAAAATAACATTTTTTTAAATCAATATTTACTTAGCTGTAATAGTAATATTCGAAATTATTGATGCGATAAATAAAATGTTTTCAATTCATCATGTTCTGACCCGCCCCAGTGACGCAGTTGGCTAAAGCGCAAGTTTCGTGTTGAGTTAGACTGCCGAGGACGGGGAGATCCAGTTTCAAATCTCACTCAGGTGAACTGGGGGTGGTTTTCCCTAAAATGTTTTCCACTCACCCTCCACGCAAAAGCGGGCTAACTTCATACATATTCAACCTTCCCAATGCCTAACCCATTAGAGTAATTAGTAAGCGTATAACCCGAATGGGTAGTAAGACGCGGTGCTAAGTAAGCAAATATTTGTATTTTCGTGGTAGAATTTTCTATAACGGTGGGGGAAGGAGTCAATAAATAACAGTCAAAAGAAACAAGAAAAAGAGATAAATTTACTACATGGAGTATTCTCTTACCAAAGTTCATCCAGTCCAACCCCATTAATTGCACGGTGCAATATGCTATGGTTTCTTTAGTTTGGTTAACCATGGCTTACTATTATACTTATGCTAGGTTTTTGTGTACCTTTATTTTGACACGCCGAATATTTCAAAACAAAAGAATAGTGCTACCTAACTCAATAACTACAGCTGAATTAACATAACTAGGGGAAATAATGTGTGCTATGTTTGGAATAGTGACATGGTTGGAGAGGCAACTGGCTGTAATTTTTTACCAACTGCAGCGCTTTACTGCGAGAGGTAGTTCTACTATACAGTTAAGTTAGTTGACATTCCATGCGGAAATAATGCGAACTAAAGGTGAAATAGTTAATGTGGTTGGAGGGGAAACTGGTATCTAGTCACCAGCTCACCGACTTTATCGCCTGACCTTGGGATTATAACTAAAGGGGAAATGGTTAATGTGGTTGGAGGGGAAACTGGTATCTAGTCACCAGCTTACCGACTTTATCGCCTGACCTTGGGATTATAACTAAAGGTGAAATAGTTAATGTGGTTGGAGGGGAAACTGGTATCTAGTCACCAGCTCACCGACTCTATCGCCTGACCTTGGGATGAAAACTAAAGTAACCAGGATGAAGGTTTTTGCCAATAATTTGTGTTTTTTATGTGTGTATTGTTGAGGATGAAAAATTAACCATTTATAATATGAAAAATCTTGTCTTATATAAATCTAGAGATAATCGTTTCTAGATGATATTTGAGCGCATCATTACCAAGCCAACAAAATCACAATATATTAAATTGATTTAATTTATTTGAAAAACCTTAAATTGTGTTGGTAGTAGCTAAGGATGTAATGCTGATTAATTTTTTTAATTAATTGTGTCAATAACTTTGGTATTTATATATTACTTACTTTAATTATTCATCATGTAGCTTTTTGTAATAACAAAATCACATAACATTAATTGACTATTTATTGACTACTTTACACCTGTGCACATGAAAAAACAGCAAACATTAACAATGCTTAGCCACAAAACTTTTAATTGATACCTAAAAGAAGGCTCATTAATGATTACAATTAATGATGCACTTGATCAAAGTAAATTTATCAATCAGCTTAAGTCATTCAGCGTCAAGTTACTTAAATATCGATTAACACGTCCAACATTTTATAACAGTTTTAAATAGACTAAATAAAAAAATCCTCCCCAAAAATCCTCAAAATTCTTATCCAATAAATTTAGGCCAACCTCTTTAATTAATATTAAATTGTATCAATATAATATTTATTTCATCAGTAATAAACTGGTTTATACAAACTTTGTAAGTTATACCCTCAGTTTGCAGTTAAGTCCTTATTTAGTACCAGAATCCTACTGTATAGTAATATTTTGGTAGGATAAAGGTCCTTCCTTACTGAACCTTCTACCAAAATCATGTTATATCTTTCAGTGGATATTAGATCATATTATACATGACATGTTTGTTATCAAATTATTTTGGTAAAATCCAACAAAACTGACAAGATATAATTAGCCAATTCAATTCTGAAAATATGAACCAAATATTATTTTTAATGAACTGTAAATCACAACAAAATAAAAACAGATCTATAAAAACTACACAGATGTCATATAAATAAAGAAAATACTTTTTAAAAGGTTATTTTTGAGTAAGTGACCTTAACACATTTTTTATACAAATAAATTTGTGTGTCACCTTTATATTATATACAATTTTAAATGTTAATTATTACATTCGTTTATCCCCTTTATTCGATTGCTAGATTATACTAATTTTACACTAGAAACTTGAAGCTGAATGATTTGCCTTTAATGACTCGATGATTTCTAAAGTCATTTTATGACAGTTAAAAACATTATTCATATAATTAACCTAAACACTGTGGAAAGCATTCCCCTCACACATGCAAAACGCGTTAAGATTTTATAAATGCTTTAATTTATTAATTTAAAATAAAATATGCGTTAATTCGGTGAAATTAAACTATAGCAAACTTGAAAATATTATGTATGTTCTATATTATCATAAAATTACAATCTGCCATTATATTTAGATTTAAAAAAATACATCCAATTTGGTTCAAGGCAATCAATTAATTTATAAACAAAACGTTTGAATTCAATTCTATCTAGTATTTGATTTTAACTTTAGACTAGTAACAAAATATAAATTTGTGCTAGCCAAGAAAGGTTTCGGCAATTATACACCCTACAGTGTGAACAATATAGCTAAATCAGAATTGTGAACCAAAGTTCTTTCCAAGCTTAGTTAATTTTTCTCATACTTGTTTAGTCAATTAGGATAGATGTACTACTCACATTGAATGTATTTCCCTCTCAAAATATTAGCTTAATATTTGGTATTCATACATTAGGAGAATAGAAAATAGTTCATATTCGTGTATCTTTGAAAGAAATGCAGTCCTAGCAGTATATAGTGCACAGTTTGTAGGGCATATCATTTAAAGCTTAACTACCTAAGGTATATTAATACATGTACCAAATATATACGCTTTCTTTGCCATTACAAAAATACTAAATAGAGATACATAACAATATTACTGGAAGCGCTATTGTTAGTTATACAGACAAAATTACATTTTCGCCCATACATTGATCGTACGTACATAGTGTATATATTTATTGGATTATTCCATTTCTTTAAAGTAAACAAAATATGTGTGTTTTTTATTTTGTGTGAAAGAATTAACTAGTGCAAGGATAGTATTTTTTTTTTATCACCAGGGTGACATCAGTTAGAAAACAGTGAGCAATGTTCTGTCAACATTTGTCTATTATTGTCACTTAATTAAACAGCAGTCTTAACATGGTAAAATGTTAACTAATATGTTAACGAATATAAATTGTTTAGATGAAAATTGTCTCACATGTAACTCTTCTATGTTTACTGCAGTAATTAGCTCTAAATAATACAAAGCATATTGTAATGAAAATGACTAGAAGTAAATTAAAATTTTATATTTTACAGGTGTATTGTCAAATCAGAGAAATGTCACTAAAGCCATCAGATTTTTTTTTAAATTAGGCTATGTTACAAATATTCCTTGTACACAATTTATTATTTGTTAATAATTAGCGATTTTAATTTCAGAAATTACCATTTTAACTGACTAAAATATGCTACTAAATGAAAGCAGAAAACTAATATAAACAAAGTTTTCCCAATACTTAATTATGCATTTGTTAGAAAAAATTACTTAAATATCAACACCAAAACTATACAGCAGTGGACAAACATTAGAGCAGTAGTCACAATTTTAAAGGACAGTTAAAATTATTTGTTTGTTAACAGATTATCTCATTTCTAAAATTGATGTTTAATAATAAAATTGAATCACTTCGATCGAAGAAATTTGAATATATATGTAGCTATTTAATGAAAATCGATATTCTTGAAATGTGACAGATCTTAGAGTGCATGTTATACATAATATTAATATTAGTGACTTGTCCTCAAATTTTGTGATTTGCTTAATCATACAAACTATAGCTTAAGCAATTGCGAACGGGATGTGATAACTATTTAAAGACGATATGAAAATATGAAAATGAACGTAACATATTTTTGTGGCGATGGCATATCTGCTCATTGCCGATTGTCTTCCTTTGAAAATAAATACCGTTGTTGTATCGGTATAAACACATTTGTAAATAAATATTAGCATAGAAGAGTTTCATGAGAAACTCAAAAAGGGGGAATCGGAACGATATATTGCCAACACTCATTTTAATCAAGACTGAATTAATACCGCTATATAGTGTCCGAAATTTGGGGAGAAAAAAATATCTGGCTTGGTTTTGCTAGATTTTAACATTTAGTGTCAAACGATGCTTGTAGCTATATAATTGACCGTTGCCGTAACGTAAGGTTTGAGGGTTTGATCAAATTTTCAAAATATGTATTTATTAAAAAAACAAAATGAGGGTTGGCACTATCAACACAACCCCATCATTTCTTCCTCTACGTCACTGCTCGTGAGGTAATACCGGTTAAGCGTAACTAAGTACCAAATTATCAACACAAAGGCATCAAGCATTATATACAATTGATGTGTACATCACACGTAACAAAGCTTTGAATGTCATTTCAACTTTTTGAGTAAACAAACAAACATATCAACAATTTTGTATTTAATTTAATCAGCATCCAATGTCAGATAAACAAACACTATATATTCGCTGTTATTTTTAACTTTAAAATAAATTGAACACTTTTTTTAAGGGGTGTATTTTGGAATGATCGAAAACTATATGTTGTTATACTGTTATTTTGCTTTTTAGAAAAAATTACCAATATACTTACTTACAAAAAAATTGTGTAAGTATTAACCATAAAATGTCAGTTTTACAAACTATAACTAAGATGTTACCACGCAAAAGCTCTGAAATATGTATTTTCCGAGTAGTTTATTTAATTTAAGATATTTGACGTGCACTTTTAGAACCAACTGATTAAATCAGCACACGAGAATTTCAATGTAAGATAGCGAAAGGGCTTACCAATTTTGAGGGAAGGGTTATTTCCCCATATCTTCCAGGCTTCTTTTACATACCACAATCGACATGGAACCTACGGCTTTACTTTACTTCCGAAGGAAGTTGAGCAACGGATTTTTAACACTCAAGAACAATCGATCGACCCCAGCTGGGTTTGAACCCATGAACATCGAATTCTGAGAGGAAAAAGACAACTGTGGCGGACTCTTGAGTCTTTAAAAAATCATAAGATTACAATATTGTGTAGGCCTATTATATAGCCATGTTTAGACAGAAGTTTTACAAATGACACAACTTCTATATTAAGTGCCAACACTTTAGATATAATATGTTTTCAGGTAAACGACAATAAGTTTGACTGGCATAATCAATTTTGACATGGAAGATCACTAGACTGTTTGGATCCAGTTTAGGTGTCTAGGGCATGGTTTTTCCATATCGGTATTTTCCGCATGGATTTACCCTCAGGTTCAATTTTTAGTATTCACCTTTTACATCATTAACCTTTAAATTATTATAAGTTTCAAATAGACTGAATGGGTAATTAAATGCGACGTAACTTATACTAAAATATGAATTCTTTTAAAAAAAACACATGCACGATTTGAAGACAAATGCTTATTTTTTATAATAAACTTACATTAACTTTGAGAAAAATATATTGCATTAGTTATTTTATATTAAGACATCTATTTTTTTTATCAAACTTTAAAAATAAGAGTTGTGAGTTGGTTTTTGATTTTAACTATTGAAGCATTCACTGAGCTTATATCTTCATAATTATTGATTTTAAAATCATGGCCATAGCTTCAGATTTCTAGTTAATATAATAACCCTTTTCATTATTTGTAATAGCTCTGTATATATTTAATTGTAATATCATTTTACGCACATTAAATTCGATTTGATCTATTTATCAATTTTGTTTAAATAATATAATGAATACGCCATTAAAAATATACTAGAATATAAAATTTGAGTGGGGTCTGCCTAGTTATTATTGGTGAATATCTTGATTGATGTATGTGCTAACTAATTTTACATTTTCGTATTATTATCAACCTAATGAATGAAAAACTCATGTTCCAAATATATATCGAGAGTTATCCATGATACATTGCTGATAGAATAGATGTAACACTAAACATGCTGCCAATCCACAAAAAAAAACTTAAATTATAATTTTATAAATTAACTATATAGTATTATTTGAAATTACATAACTATGTATAAGAGTATAATAATTTGTACAAATTATGTTTTCAATAACAGTAAAATAAAGCTATAACTATGTGAGTCAGAGTGAAATTATATTTCCCTATCAAATCAAATTGTAAAAAAAATTATGTTTGTCAATTGACATTGACCTAGAACATACTTTAAAGAATGGAGTCTGTACATGGGAATCGAACCCGGGACCTTTGCCTCATCACACTTAACACTGAGGTATCCAAGAATCGTCACGTGTTCTGGGTCATGTTTCACTCATATTTTATTAGTATTGGTGCTCTAAAACAAGATTCCGGAGTTCGATTCTCATGTACTGGCATCATTTTCTGTATAAACAACATATTTTTATGCGTTTATAATCGTACTTAACACCTATAATAGCTTGGCTTTTTGATACACGCTATTAAGATTTCTAGTAATTCCTAATTCACGTGATTTAATGAATTGATAAATTTATAATAAACTATTACAGGTACTTTGAGCATATTTATTTACTACAAACGTTGTGAACTACGAAGTTAGAGGTAAAAGAGTTGTTACTCAAATGTGTGTTTTCCTTAAAAAGTTCAAATGACATCCTAGAAGCGAATATACATTTGGTTTCCTTATTATATCATCCTAATTTTTGTATTACTACTTTTTACTAGTATTATGACTGAATTTGGTAGCCACATGAATAATGGATAATGTTTCTATTTAAATAAGTAGGTACGGTAGCTCAAAGTATTTAGAACTTATAATCATACAAATTAATAAATTGGTTCAATTTTTGAGACAAAACTGATTGAAAAGAATCTGTTAGCAAAAATAAATTATATTTTTTTAAATCAGAAAATTCATCTAACAAAGACAATAAAAATATATCAACTTATATTAACATCAATAAACTATTTTTAATTTGTGTCTTTATACATTATTATCTATTAAGGAATATTTTCTCGATGGTTATTGTTTTATTACAATACATATTTTACTAATTAACTATCAGTTTTGTGTTCGTTTAATACGTTTTAATAGACCATTTTAATTTGTTTTCAAATTACAAGAGTTAGGTTCAAATGCTTATTTTGGAAAAATATCAAACAAACTTTTCTACAAGTGAATTTTTACATACACTAACATTATTACATACTAATGACTTATTCTATTAGAAAGGCGTACGGTCATGTGGATAAGAACGAAAAAACGAACAAAAATTACTCTAAAGCTAGATTATAAAATCTCTAAGTTATAGTGAAATAATTAAGAGTAATCAGTCGGGATTGAGTTCCAGCCTCTCAAATCTTCATTAGGCACACCAAAACATTTCATTTTTCATTTTAATTAAACGAAATTTAATTTAATTTAAAATACATCCACAATATTATGCATATGAGGTTTGGATAGCGTCATACAAATCAGATGTTTCCGTAAATTTAAATTCCAGAAATTGTTCATATATTATACATTTTAAGGGTTTATTAAATAACTGATGTTAAGTATGAAATAATTTTTATACTAAATAAAAATATAACGGTGGTTGGAAAATTAATATTAAATATACTATCGAACCGCATTTATGTTAATTTAGCAACACACGTTTAGGAACATTTAAACCATATGTATTTTTTTAATCTACATTATTTTATATTTGAACCAAGTGCCACTTAAGAAAGAAAAAGAACCAAATATAATTTAGCTACTAAAATATCAAAATATAGATTATATACATCTTTGTTAAAATGATGGAAACATTCTCATTTCATGTTATAAAAATGTGTAAGTTTGATAATTAAAATACATAATCTTCCATCTTTCATGTTCAAAACCACCGAGTTTATTTGATTGAAAGAATGATATACTAATATGACATTTTGTTCTCATAATTCACTGTATCAATACACTAGCAATAGGTTATGTTCGTCCGGTAATAATGTTTAATCATCAGTGTAGAGCGACGCTAAGAAACATCTTTCAGTTCTAGTTTACTGAAATAATTAATCTCGCTATCTATATTAAATACCCTATCAAGTAATTCACTGATTTGAATAGTTTAGTATCTAAATAATTCAAATAAGTGCAAAAATACATAAAGAGCATTATTTGAATTCATTAATAACCCCTTCATCAAACAAACAATAGTCATAATTATACACACCACAGTATATGTAAATATTAAACATATCAAATAGAATGCTTTTATTTGAAACCGAAACAATAAATAACGTCAGATTTTTAGGCATACCTTACCAGGACTTATGCAAAATTCATAATACTAGCGTGCTAAATAAAAGAAATAAGATTATTTAACATTTATACAAACAAAAGGGATCATTAGATCAAATACTAAGTTGTATCTTAGAAATAATATCTGAGCACTCGTCACCATAGGAATAGACTTACATGAGATGTACTTTTAGTTATGTATACATCACGCCATGAAGCTATTAAGTTGACATATAACTTAATGTTAATTCTAATAGCTTGAGTTAAGGGGGACGCCTAACTATCTTAAATATTGCTAATCAAATGTTGGTTGTTGCACCTAGGTTACATATTTATTTATATTTAAATTTACTGGAATTAACACGGAACTATGTTCTATGACCCTAATCATAGTTTAAAAGTTGTAATATTATATTCTAAAAAGTAAAAAAAAAACACCATTCAATATGTTCTAAATGTCTGGTAAATGGAGAGTAGAATGGATATTTGTAGATCGAATGATGTCATTTGATAGGGGTTTCAAAACACAAATTTTCCTCTTCCCCTGTTTATTCTCCTACTGCCGGAAAGCCATGCCCAGTCATGCTATAAGCCCACTTGGTTTATGAAGTTTAGGAATTTCTGATCGATTATTCTAGCGCCTTAAAATAGCTATTTTTGAAAATGTAAACAATATTGATAATTTTGGATATTATTTATAATAATTATGCTCTCTATGGCAAACCAATTTTAAAATTTATATGAAGTAATAATTTCACTACTCACAGAAAGAAAGATGCCATATTATGTACCATCTTTAACATAAAATGTGACCATTATAACATTTCATTTTTGTTTCCAAATATTAAAAAAATATATACTTTTTCATATTAGGAAGACATTCTATATTAATTAAGAACTTATTCCATTGGCAATAAAATATTTTTGTTACCAACACTTTTTACTTCCCAAAAAATATTGAGCATAGCAACAAAAAATTGTTATTATTTAAAAGTAAAATGTTAATTTCCTTCACTGAACTGACAGTCACAATATAGGAATAATTTTAAAATCTCACTTAAATCTCCTACGTGCTGAACAGCTTAACATTCATTGAAGTGTTCTTATCAAACGGAAATATTCAATTTGTTTTGTCAATGACAATAGACTAGGTATATCGAAAATATCATAGAACATATTATCTTTGTAGTTATTATTATCACTATCAATAAACAACATATTTTATAACCAGTTGAACGAGTTAGGAATATATTAATTACATCAAATAAAATCCATTATAATGGATACATTTAGTTAAAAAAAATATAAAGTTACTCAAAGAATTACTGTACTTTAAGGGTAGCCTTACCTCACAAATACATTTGATTGGTAACTTTGGCTTTTAGTAAATGACCAATACAAGTAACAATAATATAAATATTCCACAACCTACCATATTCTAATAGTAAATATATAAAATTAAGATTTGTACATTTTAAATATGCCATAACATTTATTGTTATGATAATATTTTGTACTTTTAATTGTAGACTATATAATAATTATAGTTTAAGAAGTTCGTTAAAATATCTCAAACTAGTGTCAGAGTAACATCATCCTAATCATTAGGTAACTCAACGAAAAGGAATGAAACGATCATTTTAATTCTTATAAATATTCCATTTAAAGTTATGACATTAACACCAGCTTCATTCAGTAATCAGGTATAAATGAACTGTGTATGTACCCCACGATTGAAATACAGGGTGTCCCACGGAAAAGTAGCCCTCCTCTATATCCAGCAGGCGCCTCGCTCTGAATTGGAGGAGGTCAGTCCCCCTTCACCCATATTGTGTCATGAATAATGAGTCAATAAAGCTTTAGACAAGCAGTTCACTTGCTCATTCTTAATGTCACGATATGGGTGGAAGAGGACTGACCTCCAATTCAGAGTGAGGCGCCTGCTGGATATTGGAGGTGGGCTACTTTTCCATGGCCCACCCTGTACTTTAAATAACAGTAGTTCAAATTGATCCTATCTATTCAACATTGTTATTTAATAAAATCTAACCGTAAAAACTGAATACTACCATGATAATAAAAATAAAATTAATCGCGTGTTAAGGTGTGATGGAAGGGGAGGAGAGGAAAGGTAAGTGTTTTTGCAGTTTTTATGGTAACACATTTTTTCGAGACAAAAATATATCAAACACTGCTCTAGTACAAACATATAGTTTAACATTCTTCACATGTTGATATCAAAAGTTGTTGAATGTTTGTCATGAGCATGGTGGCATTATCTAACAAACTTTTTAAATGAAGTGAAAAAGTTGTCATTAAATTCCAGTACACCCTTGACAAAGATTCAAGAAATTTTGAGGTCACCTTGTGAATAAAATTAATCTATATGTTGTACCGGAACAATATTTGATTTATTTTGACAAAAAAAAATTTTTTTTGTATAAAAACTGCAAAAAAAACCTGGCCTTTTCTCTCCTCCCCTTCCATCTTACCTTAACATTTAAAAAATCAGGCTTCACATTGTATTATTACTGCAATCATGGTGCATAGGTACGACTGAATCTTTCAGAATAAGTGTATGTGGTAGGTTGGATTCAAACTTTATATTAAATAAATCAATATAATAATTATTGTAATATATTGTTAGTATTATATTAAATATTCAAAAGAAAATTAATTAGATGTATAAATGTAATAATTGAATGTGTTTTATAAATATACAGATAAGTTTAATGTAATCCCTGAGACAATTAAGAAGGTAAAGGAAATATAACTCTTTAACTTTTTCGTGAAATACTTTATTTTATTAATGGGTAATGTATGTGATGGTTACTATTATTACTAAAACGATATATTATGATTTTTATTATGATATTGAATTAAAATTAGGTGATTTTTATTATGATGATAAAATCAAATTGGATGATTTTTGTTGCATTGATAAACAAAAATAGGGTGATTTTTATTTTTTATAGTTAATTAATAAGCCTATTATGTTCTTAAAAGAGGACAGTAGTCATAACGAGTCAAAGTTACCAATTTTGATAGTTTATGTTTCTTTTAGTAAAATGATAAACATAAAACAAAAGCACTATACAAGACTTGCGTTTTATTATCAAATTTGAAAACTTTAATATAGTTCCTAAGACATTATCAGGGTATAATATGTTCATTTTTTGAATAGATTCATGACTTACATAATATAAATAAAATCTATTTTTAATTTCTGATTTACTTCTACTTTTTTTGTCCATTATTTGAAAGGCACTTTTGACACATACGAGCTATTTCCACATTGAAATCGGTTACGTAACACATACATAACTTCAAAGGAGTAACTATAACTCATAATGACTACACTCCAACCAGACTAGAAAATTTTAATTTATATACTATTTCAATTTTTACAAAGATACTTAGTTAAACATTTAAATATAAAATAAAGATTAATCATTAATTACAAATAACAAAAAAAATCAAGTAATAAAATTATAATTGTGGTTTAATGAAACTACCTATATTAATAGAAAAAAAATTATCATTTAAAAGTAACAATATATTTTACGGATATGTATTTATTTATAATTGTATGATTTAAAACATATTTATTAAATCTGCTCTACTTGAATTTTAAAGATTTTTTCATAAAAAAAATAATTCAAGTGAAAACTAGTTTTACCTTTAAAATAAACGTGAAACATGATAAAATGTAACATACAGGTTGGATTAAATAACCAAGCTATTAAATTTGATAATTACAGTTATAGCCTCATTATAATATAATATTCTTCACCCTTCGCATGAGACGACTCCTGGTTAGCTCAGTGGTTAAAGCAGTGGCCTACTAAGCCAAAGGTTCTGGATTCGATTCTTGTGTCCAGGTATCATTTTTCAATTTAAAAAATATCACATACGTGTGTTTATAATTTGAGTAGCCCAATTATTAATGGATTTCTTTGTTTAACTTCCCACAAAATAAGGAGTTCCTTAATAGAGTTGTACAGTTAATAAGGAGGCCTTAATTCAGGGGCTAAGATATTAATGGGGCCTAAATTCAGTGGGTCAGTTAATAATGGGCCTAAATTCAGTGGCTAAGTAAATAATGGGGCCTAAATTCAGTTGCTCAGTTAATAACTGGGCCTAAATTCAGTGGCTTAGTTAATAATGGCACCTTAATTTAGTGGATCAGTTAATAATGGCACCTTAGTCCAGTGGATCAGTTAATAATGACACCTTTATTCAATGGCTCAGTTAAAATGGGGCCTAAATTCAGTGGCTCAGTTAATAATGGCACCTTGATTCAGTGGCTCAGTTAAAATGGGGCCTTAATTCAGTGGCTAGGCTAATAATGGGGCCTAAATCCAATGGCTGCGTTAATAATGGGGCATAAATTCAGTGGATCAGTTAACAATGGGGCCTAAATTCAGTGAATAAGTTAATAATGGGGCCTTAATTCAGTGGCTAGGCTAATAATGGGGCCTAAATCCAGTGGCTGAGTTAATAATGGGGCCTAAATTCAGTGGATAAGTTAATAATAGGGCCTAAGCTCAGTGGATCAGTTAATAATGGGGCCTAAATCCAGTGGCTGAGTTAATAATGGGGCCTAAATTCAGTGGATAAGTTAATAATGGGGCCTAAGCTCAGTGGATCAGTTAATAATGGGGCCTAAATTCAATGGCTTAGTTATTGAGGGGTCCTTAATTCATTGGCTCGCTTAATAAAGGTTAGTTCTTAGATAAAATCTAGTAGCAAAGTTTATATGGACATGGGTCCGATAAGGAGAGCTCAGACAAGCAGTGAGATGCAGTGGAAAATAAAAAGGCACGTACTGAAAAGCGAAGCTTTGTGGAATCCTATCAACGTTAAGATTGTGTGTGTGGCTAGTTATGTTAGACTGTAAAAGCAGTAATCAGGGAAGATACCTCACGAATGAGACCAACTCAAATAAATAC
>CABFVX010003930.1:15565-75462 GCA_902151425.1 Timema shepardi | reverse complement strand
ATAATGAAACTGATAAATTTTTAATGATTTGGTTTCTCATGTGAAATGCAATGTATTATATGGTAAGGTGCTTACACATCATTCCCCTACTAACTTTGTTCTACTATTTGTAGGTTAACTGTGAGGACCCACGACATGTGGACCAGTAGACCATATCCTGTGTTCCGAATAAAATTTCCACACTGTTGGCGGTAAACCTTTGATTTGTCTGCATTTTTGACCTTCAAAGTATTTGAGGTCGCATATGGGTAATGCACCCACATTCCTGTTCAGAACCCAGTGGACCAAAGTTAATAGAGAATTTAACAAGCAAGCTTCTTTAGATTAATAATATCTTAGCATTAAATTCAAAAATGTTTTCTCCACTAAATATTCACAGTACTTTGATGCTAACTTAGGAACAGCAATTAATTATTATATACAGTAGTTATTGTCGGTGTTGGAGTCTGTAGAAACATACTTATTCTGATTCAAAATAAAAATTTGTAAAATATAACTAGGAGAAATGCTTATGAATGTTCTGTTAGTCTTAAGTTTGTAAATTCTTTGGTTTCAAGGTAGGCTTATACCCGCTTTTTCTGTTAATAACTATGTTTAATTCTTATAAAATGCACAGTTAAATACATATTTACTTTAATAGAAATGTAGGAAAGTTTTCTTTTTCAGAAATTATAATAAAAAATATATATTTTATGTTCTATGGACCTAAGTAGCCTAATGATTCACTTGGTGGGGATGATGATGTAATGTCCTGTGTTATCATTTTAGTATTTAGTATCTTAAAATTCTCAATATATATTAATTAGCAATACATTTACTATGGTAAAATTATTTTACTATATAGTATATTCTTTATTACCTGCTAATTAATATTAGTTCTAAATAACAGTATTGTATGAACTCTCCTTTTTGGCTATAAATAATATTACCAATTTAAAAGTACATGTTTACTTTGTAGTAAGACTTGTAGAAGGTCATGGAGGGAACTTCTGTTATTTCTGTTGAACACAACTCCTTCAGTTGTTTCTTGAAGAAATGTTGGATGTCCCACAGAGGGGTGTGATGGTGGACCTGTGAATATTTAGTGGAAAAACATTTTTTTTATCTAATGGTTCGAATTTAATGGTAAGATATTATTAATCTCAAGAAGCTTTCTTGTTAAATTCTCGACTAACTTTGGTCCACTGGGTTCTGAACAGGAATGTGGGTGTAGTACCCATATGCAACCTCAAATACTTTGAAGGTCAGAAGTGCAGACACATCAAGGGTTTACCGCCAACAGTGTGGACATTTTCTTTGGAACACAGGATATGGTCGACTGGTCCACATGTCGTGGGTCCCCACAGTTAACCTACAAATAGTAGAACAAAGTTATTAGGGGAATGATGCGTAAGCATCTTTCTATATAGTACATTGTATTTCACGTGAGAAACCAAATCATTAAAAATTGATCCGTTTCATTATACTCACAAGAAAATGGTGAATTCAATGATACTGTAAATGTATGTATTTGAAGTTATCTTATTTTTAGAGCATTTAGAAAACTCAATAAAACCCAAGTACAAACCTAAACCAACACGTCGTTTGAGCCATGATACATCATGATATGATGCTATCTTATACTACGAAAGTCAAATACTTTATTTTATGAATATTAATTGAGATACTAATTTATCATTGAATGATATGGCAACAAGGTAAGATCAAATCAGCTGTCGAATTACCACAAGGAACAATAGATTAACTAAGCTTATAATATAAATAAATGTATTAATAAGCTTGAGTGTAGTATCATGGGATTCCCCACATTTTTTAAAAGCATAATGATAGCATACATTTAATGATTTTCGGGTTTTATAGAGGAAAGAGTTTGTCTAAAAGTTTTGAATATTGGGTATCATCCCCGTTAATACTTTCACCAAGTAATAGAAATGGCAGTTCCAGTTTTTATATTTTGCATTCACATAAGGCAGACCTAAATAACTTTTTTAAATATAACTGAGGCCTAGCATAAGGTCTTATAACTTTTAAAATTAAATATACTGTAGGCAATAATAGTTAAGATAGTATATTCACTTAAAAATGGCCTAGATTCTATGTGTCTTAACTTATAAAAAGTGAGGTATTTATAAACACTTTTCACTTACCAAACTTGCTTAAACAATTATTTATTCTTATCTTACAAAAATTGTCAAATATTTGACGTGTTAAACTTGTAATTACACCTGTATTATTAAAAGATGAACCTTTATTAAAATTATTGTCCTTCAAGTCGACAATATTTTTGAATAAAAATAGCCCAAAAGTTTGAAAATGAACATTTAGGCCCTAATTTTTGTTTGAAAAATCATATGATTATATTTGGGCGATCATAATATATCTTCCTATTTGTTATTTTAGGTATAGATTTTTTTTCTAGTCAATTGATGTATAGAGTGGTGGAAAATATAATAGAATAATATTGTGTAGCTACTAAAACTGATGTGTTAGATAGCCTAGACATCACACTTAAACTATCTCATTTAATATTAATATCAGCGTTACTTTGTTTTGGATTTAATATAAATAAAACACAGCTATTATAAATATTACATGAGAGTGAAGTATTATAATCCCTAAATTCACAATATAAACATATTTAACATTAATAATATGACATGAAAACTTTTACTTACCTACGTAACGAGATCGTTGACTTGCTACTGCGTGCTATTGGACCCCTCGATACATTTCTCTAGAGTGTACTAGACTCATTGATTGTAAAATCGGTCAAAAGGAGATCCGGAATCACATTTTGCTCATAAAGAGAGTCGACGGTCGTGAACGACATTACGACTCTCTTTCAAAGGGAAAGAAAAGATCCAGAATCCCAGTACAGCGCAGAGGAACAACTGGATCTACAATTGGGAGAATACCAAGGAGGGCTTAGGAAAGGGTGATCGCGTGTTGAACAGATCGCAAATCTTAAATCTATACTCTCGTATTTGAAGCTTAGAAATAAGAAATTTGTGGTCAACTTCAAGAAGGCCTATGACTCAACTGATCAAACAACTCTAATCCCAACGATCTCTGGCTGACACCATCTCCAAAGTGAAATTCAAGGAAAATATTTCAGACTCCTTTGAAATAAGGACAGGGGCTAGAAGGGGAGACAGGCTCTCACCTCTACTCTTCAACTGTGTACTCTAGAAAGTCGTATGCGAGTGGCATAAATGACTGAGGAATAAAGAGATTGGAAACGAGGTCAGACTGGGCTGTAGAGGCATGAACCTGACAATCGAATGTCTAGCCTTCATATACGGTCTTGTGATTTTTTATGTTATTTTCACAAATCTTACAAGTTTTTAGTAAATGTCTTTAAGAGAAAAACAAGGGAGATTTTGTGCAGTGCACAGGAAAACATGCATCATACATACGAGCAGCGGTATTGTCGTTCCTTTCCAGAAATCAGAATCATATGTCAGTTTTTTGTTTGTGTATAGGTCTCCCATCTCACAGGCCACTTTCAATCATAGCAAGCCAAGGCCTAGACACTTAACCAGAAAACTGTAGGCCTCAAAGTTCACAATTAAAACACATTGAAAGACATAATTATGTAATTTTCGGGGTAAATAAGTCCCCTTCTTCAGCATAATTATGTCTTTCATTTTGTTTTAGATGTGAACTTTGAGGCCTACAGTTTTCTAGTAAGTTGTGTAGGGCTTTCCCTTCTATCCTCCCGTCAATGTTTAATTTAATATAACTGTTTTCCGCCATTTTTCCTTTATGGAATACAATTACAAATCATCTTTTGTATTTCATTTTAAATAATCTAATTTAGCATGGCCATCAAATACATTGCAATAAAATAAACCATTATTGCCCGGAATCGAATACTTTGATGGTCTGGGACTCTCTCCATCGGAGTGACACAACATCAGTGGCGTATTCTCCAGGTATGCTAGTCCTGCGCTGCATACCCATAATGATATGGACTAGTTTTTTTGTTTAATTCAATGCTGTCTGTGTGAACTGTGTAAATACTAATGTTTGAATTGTTAATAAATATTCATGTAATGAATTATTAATTTTAAAACTAATATTGGTTCATATTCCAAGAATACCGTGTTTTAAGTAATTCTTCTTCCAAAAGGCTCTACTTAACACAATAGGAAACCCAAGACTTGCTGCTTGAAAACCACAAGGCAAGCTAGGGAGGCTCTAATGACCTTGCCCAATGTCTAGGGGGTGGCGACACATTCCTTTACGCTCTCCAATAAGTAATTGGCCAATGAGTTCGGATTTTTACACCTCAGGTCATGTTGTTTATTATTAGCAGGCTAGGCATTGTGCCAACTATTGAAAAAAGATTCACGATCAAAATGTTTATTTATTAAGCTGATTTTAGTATAGTTTGTAAAATTACATAAAATATATATATAATTGTAAAATTTGGTGTGGTTTTATAGTGATTAAAAGATTATAATAATGTAAATGATAACGCTATTATTTATGGGTTTTTTTCAATTGTTAATTTTGTGTGTAACGGTAAACCTTTTGAATATTAGTCTTGTCAGAAACTTGCTCCTAAAATGTAACCTATACATTCAACATATTTTCAATGCTAAATATTTTAGTTATGCTTCATTATTATTTAAATTTCTATTAAAATTGGGAAGGGGGGTGGTCAAATACCCTGTTTGCCCCCCTATCCCTTGGGTGCACCACTGCTTATGACAAAATATATGCAATAAACCAATGATGTAGCGATAGCGTATTAATAGTCCAAGATAATCTCCCCTATGCTAATCAGTATTTACGCATCTAAATAGTTTCTGGAGCATACATTCTCAAGTTGGGAGACTCGATTATTTCCAAGCGGCATTGTGTGAAATAAGTTAGGCTTTAAGAAATAGTTTTAATCGTAACATGAGTTGGAAAATCCACCTGATTCCCTCCCACCAAGAAATGATGGACGCTTGTCACATGTACCACTTTGTTCGACTCTTAATGATATTTTGCTTTGTGTATTGCTACCTGTGTGATTTTAACTACACTAGGCTAATTGAATAGTATCTGTCTATCTCAGGGGTCCCCACCACTATGCCCGCGGGCGCCATGGTGCCCGCCGAGCCTTTTGTGTTTGCCTGCCACTTTTTGACCACAGCTGAATTGTTATTGACTAACAATTTTAATCCGTCACTTTTCCAACAAAAATCAAGTTTGTGCTTATCTCCAGCTATGCTGTTCTCAAGAAGTTGGTGATTGTAAGTCCCCCACTTTTCACTCCCTCCCTCTCATTCTTATTTCTTTGCCGGCTCATTTACAAAGTGTACTTTTACTCGGAACCACCAAAATGTATCCAAGTACCAAAATGGTGGTGAGTAGTTAAATAGTTCTTTGTGTCTTTAATTTGGTCTTGTTAAAACCGTAAATAAAGCAGGTTTTTTTTGTCAACTTGGAGGGGGTTGAATCCCCTCATCCCCCTCATGGCTATGGCCTTGAGTATTACCCACGACCACATGTAACGTCACACTCGCTGTTAACACGGCAGTTGACCAGCTGTGTGTATAGCGTTGAGGCTGACCTCTGAGCCGGGTAGGAATTAGTAAATTTACCTTGAAAAAGTAAGTTGGTGCCCGCTGCACTACCTTTAGTTTTGAATGTGCTCTAAGGTACAAAAAAGGTTGGGGACCTCTGGTCTATCTTGTGCATTCAGAAATATGTCCATACCACTTTTAGCCCCAACATTAATATGTACTTAAATTTCAAACCACATATATTGCAATGATCTGCAGTGTGTTGTGTTTTGATGTTTCATTAGGACCGCCTTTGTAGTCTAGTGGTCAGAGGTCCTAGTTACAGACCCAGAGGTCTCGTGTTCGATTCCCGGCGCATCCAGATTTTATAAGAAGTCTTTCCAGATTAGCTGGGAAGCAGTGGGCCTGGAACGCTGTGGATAATTGAAGAGATACTCGATTAAAGAAGTATAGGTATAGAAAGCCGAGTTTAATGGCTGGAGGCGTCGTGGTGCTGATCATTTACACCCTTTATCTGCAAGAGTTGGCACTAATTTGCCAAACAGTTTGGTAGACTGACAATATGGAGTTAATTTTATTACATTTTGAGTGGATGGTAATCATAATTATGGATAATAATAATAATATTTAGCACCACGTCTTACTACCTGTTCGGGTTATATGCTTTAAGTACTAATTACTCTAATGGATTAGGAATTGGGAAGGTTAAATTAGAGGAAGTGAACCCGCATTTGCGTGGAGGGATAGTGGAAAACCATTTAGGAAAAACAACCCCCAGTTCACCCGACCGAGATTCGAACCTCAATCTCCCCGTCCTCAGCAGTCGAGCTCAACACAAGCACGTTAGCCAACTACGCCACAGAGGCGGGTATAATTATGGATAAATCAAAAAGAGAGAATATGGGAGTAGGGGGTCACAAAATTCCTAAGATAGCATAAGGTTAAGGGGAAATCATAAATTTTCGAGAATCACTGTTCTTGAGGCACACATCTTCAAACCCGTGGAATAATCTCTTGACATTCTTGGACAATGGTGGTTAAGGGTACTTGGCCCCCAAATATCCCCTGTTACATTTAGAGTACAGCGACCTATTGGTTTTCTCAGAAGATGCCACTGCACAATAATAACATTAATAATTGAAGGTTTTTGGCTTACTCAATTTCATTATTATTTCATCATTCCTTCCTGTCATGTATCCTACCTATACTATCTTGTCTTAAATTTCCTGTGTATTTCATAGTTTTAAGATTGAATTCGTGTTTATGATGCTAATGATGTTTTTTATTTCACCCTAATAATAACATTACAACAAATAATGTGATTAGAAGAGGGACATATTTATTAAATGTCTGCATGTAAAACTAAGACACACCCTTGCATAAAACTATTATCATTGTACAACTCCGTGTCAAGTCAAGAAAGCAAGATAAGTGATTCAATCGTATATCAACATTTAACAATATGTATAGCGTGCTCTAATTTGGGAATCCAAATTACTTTGTGTTTATAAAATGGGGTCACTTAACTATCCAATGCATAGTTTTCGGTGTAAATACTCTTTTAATTCAAATTTAAAAGTAAGTTTTAGTATGGATATATGAGTTGTTAAGAATATGCTCAGATAATATACTTATTGCTACTAAACAGTGCAAGCATAGCAACACTCAAGGAGCTAGATCAGGGGTTTCCAACTTGTAAGGGCTCGAGGGCCACAGTGGAAGCCTTAGGCATGATTGTGGGCCGCACTTTAATAATAGGCCAATTTTCGTATAACTCTGCAAATAGAACAGAGGTACCAGTATGAAATAATATGTATTGTTTTTTTGAAACAAAGGCTTAATCATTTTAGTTGCTTAAAACACTATTTTACAATTGCATAAAAGAGTGAAATTAAAAATACAAAAACTATTATACCAAAAACAATTGAATTTCGAAGAAGAGCAACAATGTCAGTTTATTTGACTTAATATTTGACAAATGGCAACAAAAAAAAACTAATCCAAAGTCAAACTGAAATTAATAATATATTCAAAATAAAACTTAAAAAAGGACAATTTAGTGGGAGTATTGTGATCAATCAGCTGCCTCTACCATTGTTGTTGCTAATCTCAAAAGATGCAGCAAGGAAGAATCTGCAAGTCGACTTCTGTACTGATTTTTAATGAATTTCATAGAAGAAAAAACACTTTCACATATGTACGTGCTCCCAAACATTGAAGTCATTTTTAGTCCAAATTGTCTTAAGTTTGGGTATCTTTCGCTGGATAGCAGTTTAAAAAAATGTGATCCCTTTTCTTGTCTGGTCTGTAGGAACGTATCGGCTTGTAGATCGCACAGTTCAAGTTGTAGGTGTGGTTCTTGTTCCTCGATTGTAACACCAAGAGGATTCATGTAAAGCTGTACACTGCTTTTCAGTGTTTCAGTTTCCTTGAATCGTGTGTTGAATTCTTCAATGATCTCTTGAATGTGTGAACTGAGATCTGAAAAATCTACATTTTCCTGATCTTTTGACGCCACTAATTGTAGACAGCAAGGGAAATGTGTCAACTCATTGTTTTCCAAAGAACGTTTGAAAATATTTAACTTATTTCGAAATCCATTTACAATTCCCACCATATCTGATACGACCTGGTTTCTTCCTTGAAGACTCAGGTTTAAGGTGTTAAGGTGATTTGTCATGTCTGTTAGGAAAGCTAACTGCTTTAAAAATTCTGGGCTTTGAATTTCTTCTTCTAGTTCTGTGGTATCAGACGAGACAAACTTATTAAGGAATTCAGGGATTTCCTTGCGAATAGCAAAAAACCGTTCAAGGCACTTTCCTGCACTCAGCCACCTTACATGGTTGTACAGCAGCAAGTCTCCATATTCTGCCTCAATTTCCAGCAAAAACTGCTTTAGTTGTCTATGCAAAAGGGCTCGATTTCCACCTCTTAACATATTAATAATTTTAACCACAAATTTAAAAACTTCCGTTTTCTTCATTGATTTCCCACATAACGCTCCCTGGTGAATAAGACAGTGGATCATAGGACACGTTACGCCATTTTCTTTTAGCAATCCCGTCAGACCTGTCTTCTCCCCTGTCATTGCTGGCGCTCCGTCTGTCACAATGGTTGAACATTTACTGAAGCCTCCAACTCTGTCGACAGTTTTTTTAAAAGCATCATAAATGTCCCTCCCTTTTGTTGTTCCTTGAAGAGAACAGACATCAAATAGCTCCTCTTTACTGCTGAAATCTTCGAAGGTGGTGCGTATAAATATTAATAGCTGACTGACATCTGACTGGTCAGTGCTTTCATCAAGGCATAGCGAGAAATGCATGCTTTCTTTAACCAATCTAATCAGCGATTTTTCTACTTGTTCTCCCATATCAATGACCCTTCTCTGTACAGTTTGGTTGGAAAGTGGCACTGATTCAAATTTCTCAGCCATTTTAGCATCTCCAAAAGCCTTTGCCATTTCCATAGCACACTTTTTAACCAGACTGCCTTCAGTGAAGGGTTTTTTCGCCTTTGCAAGTTCAAGCGACACCGCGTAGGAGGCGTACAGAGAAGATGACTGATTTTGTAAGACTTTAATAAACATACCTGTTTGCTGTCTTAATTTCTTTTTGAAGTCTGCAACTAGTGCGTGTCGAGCTTCTTCCTTATATGTTGCATACTTGTCCTCATGCATTGTTGAGTAGTGTCGTTTAACATTGTACTCTTTTGGTACAGACACAATTTGCATGCATACCAAACACTGAAGCTTCCCACTGTTGTTAGTAATTAAATAGTCACTCTCCCAGCTTTCCTTGTAAATTCTGTTTTCATTTTCAATTTTGCGTTTCTTTGAGTTTCCGCTCATTTTTATTCACGTAAAAGACACAAGCAACGGTACACTTTACACTCAACACAAAACAAAGCCTTCAAAATGTAAAGTAACTTGTGAAACTTCACTACACGTCAAGCAAACGCGACTGAGCCAGAGTGGAGACGAGAGGAGTAGCCAGCAAGCCTTACCGGGCGAGTCTATTGTTACGGGAGTGAAGGGGAGAGAGGTCAGTAGAAGGGCCCAACTACTTTTGCTGGGTCCTGCACTGTGCGATGCAGTGCGTAACTTGTAGAACGGCTGACTATTATTTCTTTATCAACTTCATTTGCTCATTTTTGCCTTATGAATATTAATACATTTTTTGAAGAGCTATGAAATATTTTTCGTAACTTTTCTTGAGATTAAAAAAAAAATTCTTAAAATGATTTGCGGGCCGCAAAATCGGTCTCACGGGCCGCCAGTTGGAAACCCCTGAGCTAGATTCTACATGATGCCAATGAAGGCAAAAGTGTTTATGTTTGCAGTCCATGTTGGTCCTGTTAGGTGTTTTCTAATGTGCAGTCTAGACATCAAACAGCGCATTAACAATGTGTAGCCAAGATACAAGCGAGGCCTTTACTCTAAAGTAATGATTTCCTGCCACTTCCTTGAACCCCTCATTCAACATTTTATGATTAATGTTCTTTGACATCATTATGTATTTAAATATGTTTTATTGATTTTTTTTCATTTATGTGCCATACTCATCAAAATCTCACTGAGATATCAATTTTTGAAATTTCAAGATCATGTTAAAATAATAATTTCATTGTTAAGTTTTAATTTTCTTCAAGGCCACATGTATAAACCTTACACATAAAATACAAATTATAATTCTTCTTTCTACTATAAAAAAGTTCCATCATGTCTACTCTGCAACTTTCAAGAGCTAATACCAGCTTATAATGTATATAATCTCTTTACTTTATTTTTGAATTTAAAATTAAAACTTCTCTTGAAATTTCTCTTTCAATTTAAAGTTGATATATTTCCTTGGTGATCAAGTTAGACAAAAAAATAAACGAATAAGTACCATATGAACAGTACTGATTGAGAATATATAAACTTTTTCTTTTTGAGAGATATATATATTTTTACAGTCTTACCAAATTATATCTTTCTAGTTCATTAGGAATTATGAAAGATCTTCTGGACAGATTAAAAAATATATATACATAACATTTGGAATATATTAATATAGATTTCAATACATACATAATGAGGTAACTTAAACTTTTTATATTTTGACATACAAACTAAAACTTTGTTTGCTTTGATACAGATTCACAAAATAATATTTAATATTTATTTATTTATCTTAAGGATATATATATATATAATGGACAGTAAGGACTCCTTTCAATTTAAGTCTATAATTTCTTTATTTATAAAAAGACTAATTTCAAAATTCAAGATTAGAGCAAAAAATAACAAATATTATGCTTTGAAAGTGAGTATGTAGGCAAAGATACACCCCCCTCCCCCCTAAAAGCCACTCAAAAATTGATAAAGTATGACAAGATTCCCCAAAAAAATGCAGACTTAAAAATTATGCTTTCCTTTGATAAACATTTCATATACTTCCAAAAGGAAATGCATACTCTTTCATTATTAAATCATCCCATTGAAAGTTATGAAATCAAAAAATATAACCAATATAAATTTTTTATGTCACCATCTGAAAATATTTTTTGACTTATTTGAAAATAATAAGAACACATACTTCTGCAGGATTCAAAAACCATTATTTTATTTTCCACTTCAATTTGTGAAATGAAATCAAACCATCTAACCAAGAAATGTCTTGTTGTTTACAGTTTAATAATGCCAAAAAGTGGACATACTTCCATATTAATATATTTTAAATAGAACACCATCAAAAATATATTTTAATTGGTCAGTTCAGAAAAAGCACATGTCACCAATTTTACAAAAATGAGTTAGCCACAAATTGTTGTTCTCTATACAAAACTCTATGATTCCACACAGAAAGAACCCATAAAACATGGCCAAAAATGAATATAATCGGTATTGAAAGTTTTCGGTCTATACAGAAACAACACATATGAAAGACATGTGTTGTTCCTCCTTGCACTGGCAAACTGAGCTTATTTCTTGTGATGTCTAAGGCTATGAAGGAAATGAATGCTTCATGTTTCCACACCTGTTATTTTAATTTGTTATGATTACCTGTGATATAATGGAGTCTTACAGTGAAATTGATGATCTTCACGCAAATGGAAATATCAAAATGAATGAGTAACTAAAATTATATAAAAGTGACGTTATTAAAAATGCTAGGGTTGTAGCATTCAGCGACATGAGTGTACAAATAAAAGAAATTAAACTTACCCCATCATACTGCAGCTGATGTCAACAGAGAACACTAACGCGAGTTACAATCAAAACAGACCCACTCATCCGCGCATTGGATGTAATACTGAACCTTGATTGTGTATTAGATTTGTGCCAAAGATCTTAGTAACAAAGATCTTTTGTGGTGAAGATGTTCTACTCACCCCTAGTTTAGGAGGAGCTTTTGGACTGAAAGGAACATTCTAGATGTATATTCTCATGCGCGTGTGTGGTTCACGAATGTTCCATGTGTGCCCCCCACCCCTTTTCCCATCGTTCTTTTTCTGGGTTGCGTTGAATACATAGTGGCGTCTGACGTCACTATTGGGCATGATCAGATTGGGAGCAGGAGAAGCTCTAGCTTCAAATAATATAAAATATAAGGTCAAAATTTCTTTTTGGCTTCATTAATATTTCTTATTTATATCATGTTAACTTCTTATTCAAAATTCTTTTTTGGTTATTTAATCTTAAATTTATAATAATTGTAAATATGCTCGACTTCCCTTCTAAGTCGATTAGTTACACGAGACATGTATATCGATGATCGATCCTTTTTTTTGTTCTTCAATAATAATAAATAAATATCGACTATAAACTTAGGGATGTTTACGATATGTTACCATCGACAAAAGAGTAGATTTTGAATCTCATGAATATTGTATTATTCTGTCTCTTGATAATAAATTAAATATTTTTATAGGTTCAGTAAAGCTTCTAAAATTCAATGATAGTTCTTTTATCCATGACGTCTCAACATTAACTTTTGCAATTTGTTGTTGTTGTTATGACAAAATGGTATAATTGTTAAATTAAAAAAAAGGAATGTAAATATTTGGGTAGAATTCAAAGTAAATATTATGTGGCTAGTTAAATTGCCATATAGGTCTATATTCTAAATGTTTGGGAGAAATATTTTGTACAATTATCTAACTAAGGATAACCTTTTTAATGATTATTTTCTTGTAACACATGAACTCATAAATAATTTTCTAGACATTGTTTTTTAAGTGATTAATGCCATTTTACTGTATTGGGTTAATTTATGATAATGGCGAGTTTTCTAAAGTATTAAAATTTGTTTAATAATATAAACCATGCTGGTTTTCCCTAAATATATTCATATATATATATTGCTTGCATACGCTAATGATGTCTCAAATATTCCGTAACTGTTAATTTTGTCACATTATGTTAATAATATATTTTCTCAAAGGATTTATTGCCTGTTAAGTAAATACCAACTTGAAAACATTTCCTAATCTTATTCATAACTTTAATCCACCATATCCTAGGTATTTATTTCATTTGGTGTTATTGATTGAGTCTTTATTCTGGTGTACCTTTTTTTAGAGCTTAATCTTCGTTCTTTTAACTATCTCTGGAGATAGACCGTTCTCTTATTAAACTCCGCAACGGGTGGGAGTTGCGGGGTCTGAGTTTTGAATGTTTGTCCACAGACAATCAAAGCAAAGAACTCCAAGCACTCTCTCCTATTGCCCCTTTTGGCCCCATTATATTTTTGTTATATTTTGGACCTCCTGTATTCCCCTTAATCTTGTTAAGGAGGGTTCAGGGTTAAAGGTGAAGCATATATAAACTACTAAGGCAATCCGATACTAGCTACTGTTCAAGGAGAAGATTGCAAGTAAGTAACCTTTTTACATGTATTACAGACAATTTTCAGGTCAATTTAAACTGAAGTTTACTGAAATTCTAAACCGAGGAGTAAAAATCACTCAGAACATTAACTTTATAATATAGCCTAAAATTATTAAATTGGCTTATCCCCATTGATGTGCTAATTGTAAATTTACAAAGCCTAATTTAACTTCATTTTTCTTTGCAGGTCCAGAAGCAAGTGTTTCAGCCGTGTTACTGTTGGAGACCAAACAGAAATTCTATAGATATTTAAAGCACTAGGATCTAAGAACAAACAAGATGCATATTTACAAGGATTAGTTTCTGTCTGCACTATTTAGAAAAGGTGTTCTCTTCAAGTATAAAAACACAAGTTTTGCTCATTTACATATTATGTGCATTCCTCATCTGGTAAGGTGAGTGTTTGCAAAAACACATTTATTAACCTGCATGCTGTCACTACTGGTCATATTCAAAGCATTTCTATGCTGATAGAAGGGAAAGTTCCTATGGATAAGAGAGGGTTAAACACATCAGGGAATGCCTTGCCAGCCAGTACTATTGATACTATAATGGGCCATATAAAATCTTTTCCAACAATGATTTTTCAATCTACTGGGAAAGAAAAACATATAAATGAAACATTGTCAGTAAAAACTATGCATACATTGTTTACTGAAATGTATCCTATCCTCAAATTAAAACACAAGTTTTATCTGAAAATATATCAACAGATTCAACCATCATTCGGTAGATCGTAAATAGACAAGTGCTGCAAATTCAAGGAACTCGGCCTTAAAATAAAAAGCCCCACTTTAAAATAATGGCACCGCCAAAAGAGTTGAAATCGCCAAACTGTTAGTACATAATAAAAAAAAAAAAAAAAATTGATTCCAAACTGCAAACATTAAAATCAAAATGCCTGGAAGAGGATTCAGTTGTTGCTATATCTATAGACTACATGCAAAATTTACAACTTCCTGTTATTCCTCTACATCAGGTTTTCTACATGAAGCAGTTGACCTTCAACGTATTTAGCATTAATAATATAGGAAATAATGAAACAAAGTTCTATATTTATCACTAAAGCATTACAAAGAAGGGTGGTAATGAGGCTGCCTCTTTTATTCTGGACTACATTAACAATGAAATACCGATGAAAGCAAAACATCTGCATATATTTTTGAATAAGTGCCCCAGTCAAAACCATAAACATACTATCGTTTGGTTTGTATTGCTCTTGTGAGCACTGGGCGATTTAAGAGAGTGACCCATTACTTTACCATTAGAGGACATTCATTTCTGCCAAATGACAGAGACTTTGCCATGGTGAAAAGAGTACTATGAAAGCAGGACAGGATTTACTTACCAATTGAGTACACATAAATTATTGCAACAGCGTGTAAAATTTTCAAGTTTGCTGTGAAGAGGCTAAACACTAGTGAAATTTTAGAATTGAGGGCAAAAATTCTTTAAAAAAAAATTGTTTGTCAATTGAATCCTGTGCAAGGAATATCCCTAGAAATAAAAAAAACAGTAATTCCAAATTTCAAAATTCACAGAATTTAAGTACTCAAGTGATAACATTGGAATGGTGAAAGCTAGCGATTTTATTGATGGATTAGTTTCATATTCGGTCAAACTATCTACCAAATGTAACAATGTTTTGCCCAATATGAAGGCTTATTTGGAAGGGAAAGTGCCTGTCAACCAAAATAAAATTGATGACCTAAGGAAACTACCACCATAGTAGACAAAGGTTCTGGCTACGAACCCAGAGGTCCCAGGCTCGATTCCCAGCGCTTCCAGATTTTATAAGAAGTATTTCCAGATTATCTGGGAGACAGTGGGCCTGGAACAGGGTAGACTCAGCCTCGTGTGGATATAAATGATTAAAAGAAAGACGTTCATGCGGAGATTTTAACAAGGTCTGTACAAGAAACTGTAATCACTGATGACTACATATTTTTTTACTTTAATGACTCAATATTATGTTATTTTTAATGTTTAAAATGCCTCTAAAGGTAAAGATTTTTGAAATTTAATCTATATTCAACATCATTTCTTCCAGAAACAACACATATTGTCATATCTATAAAAACGAAAGACAAGTTGTTTGATCAAAATAGTTTGATTATATGTGTAGTAAGACCGTGCATTTGTCCCCAAAAGAAATTTCTAGTCCAATCAAATGTTTACAAGTTAGACAGTTCTTTTTATTCCCCAAAAATCTAGTTTTAGTGAAATGTGTTGTTTCTAAAATGACTGCGTCATTTTCATATTTTGAAATAGTATGTATCAATAAATTTGCTTAGTAAACTTATATATTTAATGGTGTAAAAATGTACCTAACTTTTCCAACATTATGAGCTAACGATTTTGTTGCATTGAGGAAACACATAACTATTTGTTGGTCCTTTTTTCATATTAATAGAGAGATGATCAATGGAATGACCAAATTTCTAGAATGTTGCTTGCAGTTCTTCTAGCAAAATTTATAAATTATTCTGAAACCAATTAAGGTCATTTATGCAATAACTGCCTAATTACATAGGTACCATTTCCATTGTAGTTAAGCTATTATTTATAATGTCTTAATTACAAAGATGTGTACTATGTACTCTAACCACTTTAAGCTTATGGTATTTATCCCAGCCAAACAGGCAGAAAATATCCAAAAAGAATAGAATAATCAGTAAGAACATTCATCATGTCAATAATGATAAAGGTACTTAATAATTATTCAGGCACTGATTTGATTTTGGTATTGAAAAATGTTACGCCACCTAGCCCAATATTGAGCTAATTCCATCCAGTTCACCTCATTACACTCACTTTCAGGTCCATTCTAATGTTATCCTCCCATATGCATTTTCGCTGGTCTCTTTTACTAGGTTTGTTAGTCAATACCTTAATTCAATATAATTTATACATATTTATTAAAATATTTGTAAAGCTTTTATATCATTTTCATCAACTGTATGCATTTAAAAATAATTATGACTTACTTCTGCAAATAATTATTAAAAGTGCTACTTTACTATATAGTTCATCCATGAGAACAAAATAATTTACTATAGGAAATGTTAAGCAACAAAATTATGAAACATATCTAATAATATAAGTACCCAATTGAATATACTAATTGATTGAAATTCACATGGAATAATCCTTTAAGGATCTGAGCTCTCCAATATTGAAAAGTATTTCACTATAACTTTTATGATGTCTTAAAATTAATATTAGAGGTTATAAGTGCTTTCTACTTCCTGCATTGCATTATAAATACTATTATAGGTCATAGGAGTGCTTCTTTGTCGATTTTCTATTAAAATGAAAAACGGACTGCCAAGTGGTGTATGAAAAGTTCTGCATTGCCACTGCTTATCAAAATTGTTGGTTAGCTCATTTTGTTGGAAAGTGACTTTTTTGCAGCATTAAATATGTAAATGCAAGTGACTGCATTGATTCTTACTCATCACAAGAAATTGTTAGAATAATTAAGTCTCATAGATTACAGTAGGCAGTACATGCAGCGCGAATGGGAGATTCTAGAACATGGTTCATGGTACTGACTGGGGAAGAGACCATTGGGAAGACTTAAGACACAGATGGGAGGTAACATTAGAATGGACCTGAAAAAAAGATATAAGGTGTAATAAGGTAGACTAGATATAACTAGCTCAAGATATCAATAGGCAGCATACCTTTGGAAGTGTGGCAATGAACTTACATGTTCCTAACGCCATAGAGTAAGCAAGTATACTCTAAATAATGGATTTATTTGTCGGTATTATTAAAACGAGAAAAGCAATACTCTTTAGAGCTATATAGTGGGATATCATTTAACAACTTAAAAGGGAAAATAATATAACAATTTTAATACCCTAAAGAAGTATATATGTACATATTATTTATAAATAAGTCTAAACATATTTTTAGAAGAGGCATATTTGAAAATGCTTATTGGTTAGTGTGTTTGATTTCCCAACTTTCAATGGCATAATATAATGTAACAGTTTGCATTTCCTTTAGAAGTATATGGCGAATCCTGGATTTTTTTTTTTTACATTAGTAATGTTTTTAGGATGATAAAATTTAATTTCTCAGTGTAATATACATGTTACGCCACATTTGATTGATTATTTCAATGTCAAGACGTGATTTGGATATGTATACATCTTTATTTGTTCACATTTTTTTAAAATTTATACAGTATTAATATAAACAAGCTTAGGCCTTAAATAAAATAACATTCAAATTGTATAAGTATTCTAAATTAGTTACTGATGGATATGTTTGATGTAGCCCTCGAGCCTTTTGATAGTTAAAATACAGCCTGTGGTTCAAAAAAAGTTGGAAAATGCCTGCTTTAAATCAAGACTAATAACTGCTCTAGATACCACATCTAAACATCATTGTTGTACACTAATGATATAAACCTAGAAAATACCTGATGAATTATATCAATCTGTAGATATTTTTGAGTCATCATATGAAATCAAGGTTTTAAAAAAATTGGTGGATTGTTTTTTGACAGCTGATAAAACCCAACATGTTGCATTTTCCCCCACCCATATGTGTTTAGGCTCCTAGTTTTCCTGTAAAAAGTATTGTGTTTCGATTAGCACTCCAAGGTATGTTTTATAATCTCAATATGTTCAACGTGAGCCATTAAAAACTTTGAGACAATAGTATCGGTTGAGTAGGCTACTCACTAGAATTTAGGAGATCTACATCAGTACACTCGACCGGGATTTGAGCCTTGACCTCCCCATCACCGAAAAATAAGATAAGATGAGACTGGTTCCTTTGTCCTTGTGTGTGCCCACCGATGCAGGTCATTAATAGTCTTTAAAAAATGTGGCTTCAGGTCTTATGACAGTATGTCTCAGGTCTTTTGAATTTAGGTCTTGTGGGGCTAGATTTTGTTAATTTAAGTCTTGTGAATGTTGCCTGATGAAGCTAGGTTTTATGGGGCTAGGTAGTGTGAGGCTAGATATGGTGAAGAAGAGGTATTTTAAACTTAGGTCCACTGACTGTTGGAAGAGTTAAATATACTATGAAAATTAATTTTTCATGAATTCCTTAAGTCCAATGGTGTTAGGTTCAGTGAGCTTAGGTCCAGTGAAGCTAAGGTTTTATACATTTAGATCTAATGAAGTAAGGTCTAATGAAGGCTGTAAATATAGTTTAGGAGCTGTGAATTTATATCTTATAATAAGTACACTGCCAAATATCCTGTCAGCCAACTTTTGGCAGAAAATAAATAAACAAATAAAACTAATTCAAACAAATTTGTCACTCACGCACACAAGTTCTAAAACTGGTAAATTTTATTCAAACCACAATTTCCTGAGAATAACATTAATATATAATTCAGTGATAATAATCTTATGGTTAATCACATCATTATTTCACCTGAGTTAAATTTATCATAATTTATTATTTCATATACATGACTAATCTAAACATTTTTATAGTAGAAGTTTGATCAATTTTAACTTTCTCAAGGACCGTTGCTACAGATGACTACAGTGAGTCAATCACAGGTGACAAACAAATGAGCATCAATATGTGAATCAAAATGAAGCTTTCACCATTTTCTAAACTTATTGTATTTTCATTTATCACTTTTCATTTATAATCTATAGAAAACTTGAATATATTAAAGATATTGTTATTTTAAGTAAAAACACAAAACAAAAATACAAATTTTGATTTTGTTCACAGAATTTGCTGAAATTGTTTTATTTCAACGAATTTGAGTCCCATTGGTTAACACGATATCACTTGATCAAGTACATGGATATAAATAAAAAAATTGGAATTTGTATGGGGTTAAGGACTTTGAGGATAACGGGCTTATGGAGTTTGTAGAAGAGGCTTTGTATCTGTAAGGTCCATGATCAATAACAAAATATTGACTCCAAAGTTACAGATTTATCCATTCACAGACACCCAATATGTAACTAAGAAGCACTCAAAAGAAGTTGAGTCCACTTTTAACTTTCTTAACCTGATTTGATGATCGCATGGTCTAAGGCATCATTCTCACAGAAGACAAGACTGCTGATGACAGGGAGATCGGGGCTCGAACCACGATTGTGTGTACTGAGGGTGGCTTTTTCAGAATGGTTTTGCACTCTTCCTTCATGCAAACACTGGTACACTTCCTCTAAATTCAACCTTCCTCATCTCTAACTCATTAACATAATTAGTAAATATGTGTTTAACCTGATTAGGTAGTTGTTACAGATGACTTCAAAGAACCAGTCACAAGTAGACAAATAAATTAACATCCATGTGCAAATAGAAAGGAATCATCAATGATGGTACAGGAAATGGTCCCAATTTTTTTAAAGTAGAGAATTTTAATTTACCTACCTTTAATAGTGATTCATATAAAACTATTTTTTGACCAAAAACATTAAATGTATATAAAATTATGGAAAAGTTTGTTAGTGTTAACAGAATTTTCTAAAATTGTTTTATTCTGAGACTTTTTTTTAAACCTCATCTCACTACACCTCCCTCTTTTTGGGGGATGTGTAGTGAGGAAGGTTAAGTTTAAAGGATGTTTACACACATTTTTGTGGAGGGAGTGTGAAAAATCATTTAAGGAAAACCAACCCTGGTATACCATACTGAGATTTGAACCCTGATCTCTCCGTGCAATCTAATGTGAGAGTGACACCTTTGATCATTCATTCAACCACTGAAGTGGGTCTTTACGGATTTGATTGAACAATATTATGCTTTATATTTAGATAGATTTTGTCACAGAATATGTGTAAAAAATTTAAAATTACACAGACTCAAGGACTATAAGGATCTGCAGCTTATGGTGTGCTCTAAGTTATAGGCTTCGTAATATGTTATAAAATATTAAGCTTCAGTGTAAAGAAATCTTACTTTCAAATTAAGAAAGTCTTAATATTCAATAGCTACTGAACTAATTAGTTTATAAGAAAACACAAATTGAGCATAATGTTTATATATTAACACTATATGGCTTATTTTAAATACAATGTTGCATGTATAACAAAGAAAATACAGTTTCACAATCGCAGGAATGGACTTGATACACATTCTAGCAAGTAGGCCTATAGTAAAAGTTGTTTGTTATAGGAACTTTGATTATTGAAATATAATTAGAACAATTTAAAACTACTTGGACAGTAAATTCTATTTAAAGAGTACTGGCACCTTAAAATTATCTAAGGCATTATTGAAAAATTATTATTATTTTGAAATATATAGTGTCAAAGAAAATATATTATTTATCAACATGAAAAAGCTGTGTAAAAATAAGCTATATATGGAATTAAAAAAATAAATCAAATGTGACTACAATAACAAGCTGGTTTAAAATAAAATTGACTGTGTTTCGTATAAAGTGAGTTATTTAAAGAATTTATTAAATATTAGCAGATTTTATAGAAATTTTGTTTAGGTAGGTGCACTAGTAATTTTTATTGTGTACTAGATTTACATGTTACAACCTGAAATGTAATTGAATCTGTTAAGGAAATAAAAACATGGAGTGATATTAATTCTTAGGATGAGCTATCAGTCACTTATCAGCTAAGAGCACTGAAGAACATGATATTTTTCATGTGAAAGAAAATCTAGCCAAGCTTGATAACAAACGTAATCAAATTTTATTTCTTACACTTACCATGTTTAACATAATATATTATTGTTGGTTTCAAGTGCATCTGAAACTTATATTTAAGGCGGAGTGCTAGTGAGCGCGAGTTTAGTGCATTAATTTTGCAGTTTTTATAGCACAAACATGTTTTGGCCAAAATAAATGTTTGTGCTATAAAAACTGCAAAAATACTGCCCTAAACTCACGCTCACTAGCACTCCGTCTTAATATCATTTATTCAGTTAAAAACAGTCAATATGTTGATATTATTTGATAGTATGGTCATTAAATCACATAAGTTGTGTGCAAGGTAAAACACAACACAATTTTAGAGTAAGTCACTGTTTTGGTAGAACAATATTTTATATAACTTGTATGAAATATTTCTGTTTTAAAATGTAATCATTTCTAAGTCAAATACTTAAGGAGAATGATCACTCATACCAAGTCCTAAGTTTCATTGTATGTTTTATAGAGTTGATGTAATGTAGTGTTAGTAATGTTTTACCACCAAGGCCTATTAATTAAATTAATCTTTTCATTTTTCAATTTTACATTATATTTCCTATTTCTTACATAAAATTCATCCACTAGAATAAAATACTTTTTAACAAATATATCTTTTAGAAATTTAAAAAGAACATTTAATACAATGTTTATTTTCTCTTAAACTCTACTTTTACATGTGATTATGGCTAGACAAATATAGCAAATTAGTAGTAAAATACAGTTATGTGTAAATATTGTAATTTAATAAAACTTACTATGAAAGAAAAATATACATTCTCTGTTGATTTAAACAATGTTTCTTAAGATGTTGTGTGCTTTCCCTTTAATAAAAGATAATTTATATAGGTACAGTTCATGGCATTTCTGGAATCAATCATCTTGGGCGAATCATTTTTAAGAGGAATACCAGTGAAAATACCTGAGTTAGGCGATGGACCCAGTACAACCTGTTGAGAGAAAAAGATATAAATTAAAATATGTTTGTATCCATCTATCATATTTATTATATTACTATATCTAAAAAGCCTATTAGTTTTTGCTTTTTAATAGTATATTTTTAAAATTCAAAACCAGTGATATTGAAAATTGGTTCTAAACCTAATAATCGAGATGGAGCTATAAATTATAAATTCAAAATACATTTTCTTAACTGAAGAAAGCTTAAACCAGCTTTTGAAGCAGGTGTAGGCTACATGTGAACCAATAGTACACAACATTCCCCTTAAGGCTTAAACCTTACCATTTTAAATAGATTTAACGTATTTCAAACAACATTATAAAACTATACACTATACACACACATACTGTACAAAGATTGAAGATTAAATTTTCAAAATGATTGTAATATTAAATATTTTGCCTTGTCCTTTAAGAGATTTGGTTTGATCTGGTCGGATTTGGAAGCATTTTTGCCATATGGGATGTTATTGACACATTATGAATAATATAAACGCTAGTGTACAGTCATCAGTCATTGGTTTATAATATTAAGGACTTCTCTTTTTATATTTAGGACATTTAGCTGTTAAAAGCTTTTACAAAAATTGACTCAAAAGCAGTGGTGTGGTGACTTTTCTCAAACCGGACTAGGTTCGAAGACAACTTTCATTATGGGGCTAAAGAGGAATAATCTCCATATAATGTACAATATGTTAACTTAGCAAATACACTTACAGGTCATAGGGTAGGCAATTTATCTCCCTCCAAACGATTCACAATATTTATACAAACATGGAATAAACAAACAAATAAATAAATAAAACCAAAACACGGAAAAAATAAACACATAAATAATTAAACAATTAAATAAATCATTAATTGTCAAATCTTGCCTATATGTGTATATTTGTGCAATCCTTCTGTCACCTTTCTGAATGAATTTGTCGATAACGGCATCGTAGAATTATTTTTGACTCTGCAGTTAATCCAGCAAGTCTTTTTCGACTGACAACAGGGAAAGTGTGGCGAGCCTATTCTCACACTGGGTGCTACGCACAGTCGTTTTAATACGTTTCAAACAACAGTAGATGTGCTCACTGGTATTGTTGATACCAAACAACACAATTTATGTGTTTCTTGGAACGCTTCTTCTGCTAAGTTTGTTTCCTCCAGGACCTTCATAATTTCAGTCACAGTCTTGTCTGAAAAGTCTGATTGTAAACTAATTCAATCCTAAAATTGCCAAAATTGAAAAGACTACCATAGTTTATTTTTGTTGCTTCAGTCAAGCTATCAGAAAATCGAGATTAGATGCTCTGATTTTTTTTTAAATCTAACAGCTCATAAAGATCTTGAAACTTCAGCTCTATTTGCCCAACAATGGTGTCAATAATTTCATTATAAAGATGCACATATTTATTTCTGGGATTCAATGAGCCATCTTCTCTATGTCTTTTCTTAGGAGCTTCCACGTTGTCATCATCTTCTAATTTTCTATACGTCTCTTCAAAGTAGTTTCTAGCATCCTTGAGGTGATAAATCGTCTCTTTTACTTTATCGATGCAGTATTTAACATCGAAAGTTTTGGTTTGAAGAATTTTTAATAATGTGTCGGTGAGAGAAAAAAAGTTGCTGAAAACCTTCAGTAGAAAGGCGAAATTGATATTTCTCAATGATGGCGCATACTCTTTGGTAGTCACGAAAGCATCAGTATCCCAACTATCTGTATTTTCAGAAATATTCTCAAAAGACTGTATGAGTTTTGTTTTATTTTCATTCACCGTGTTCACAATTCTGGAATTATAATTCCACCTTGTACTGACAATTGTTGGAAACCGCTTCTTTACCTCAGATTGATTAAGAGCGTTAATTCGTTTCGATTAATGTGAAAATAAATATGGGATGCCATTCAAGGTCTTAAAAAGACTTACATTTTATTATATGATTCACAAACTGAGAAAGAATAAGATTGAGTCTGTGAGCTCAACAGTGGATGAAGAGTGCACCTGGGCACCTCTTTTTCACAAGCGTTTGTATACCGTTTAAATGTCCAGAAAATACAGCGGCTTCATAAGACGCTTTAGCTACTAGTTTTTGTTCACAATTTAAATGAGAAGAGGATTCGAAAAACATGTTCACTTAAAACAATTGCAGTGCGATCACCGCTGACATCTGAAAAACCAATAAATCTTTCATAAATGTTACCATCTTTCACAAATCAAAGGACTGCCGAAAGCTGTGAGAGCTTTGCAATGTCCGTAGTTTCGTCCAACATTATTGCTAGAAAAAAGGGCATAATTTATTTTTGACTTAATCTTATCCAAAATTAATCACTAGCACATTCAATTATGTCGTTTTGAATTTTGTAGGAGGTTTCTTTAAATTACCCTCTGCTCTGAAGATGAAAATCAAATTTACTATCATATTTAGAAAGTAACTGCATTAGTTCAATGTAGTTTCCCCGGTTAAGGGAATCTTCCCGTTCGTCGTGACCTCTGAATGGCAGCTTTTGTTTAGCAAAAAAAAAAAAAAACTGCACACATCAATTAATCATTTCATTAGATCCCAGTTTGAACCAATCTCTGCATTATGTTTTAAAACATCTATCCTTTTTTGCTCACTCAATTTAAAATATATTCTGTTCTTCCCAAAAGTTTTTAATTTAGTTATTGCGGATAGGTGTGAGTGAATCTTTTCATGGCGCATCTTGGCTTTGTGAAAATTGCTGATATCACAAAATCAGTTATTATTCCACGCTCTCTGATTTGTTTCGAACAACACACAAGGCCAACAATACAGCCTGTTTCTTGATTTGCATGCAGTTAACCATTTTGAAGAAGTATAATATTCTGTTTTGAAATGACGTGTATAGTCTTTCATTTTTGTTTTAGCAGAAATGTCTGGAGTTGGCCTACCTTTCATTAATACTTGCTGCTTTTCTTCAAAAGTGAGGGCTCCTGACAAAACTGCGAATAATCGGTCGAGACCACAGCATTGAGAAAGGTGATCGTCACTGCTACATCCCACTGATCTACCATCACCAACCCTGCTACTTTTCTAAGGTCCCTTCCCCAAGCTTTGTTGTGAGGGAACAGTTTTCAAATCTGAGTCCCCTTCCATTGTTCACACTTTCAAACACTGTCAAACTAAATTGACAATCGAACACTTTAACACTTCTCAAGATCTTTTTCATCAATGGGAACAGTTACATAAGCTTAACCACAACACTACCATTTATAAGAAGCAAACCAAAATTACATTTACCTGTGACAGAACGCCAAGTATATCTTATTATAGAGACGGACTAGGCTGGATTTAACTAGTCCTCTCCCCGGTAATAGCCGATAAGACTCGAGCACTTCCGATTTTAGTTGGGAGAGGGGAAGGGGTCCGCGCAAGCAGCGGGAATATCATTGAGTATTGTGACAGCGATTCTTATGTTAGTGTGTTGTCATTGTAGGGAGGGAAGGGGGTGTGGGTGCAGCGCACAAATAGCTAGAATATCGTTGAGTATTGTGACGAAAATTGAGACTCAGATTTGATTTTATGCTTTTATGCTTTTATTTCTTTTTAAAATTTAATTCAAAATAAATAAACTATAAATGTCTGAGGACTAGCCTAGTCCACTGATATATATATATATATTATATATATATATATTATATATATATATGTGTGTGATTGTATGTGGTTGATAAACGTAAGTTTGATTTCCGACGTGACTAGAGTAGTTTTTTGCACATACATTATAATCGGTTTAGTTTCTTCAAAAGCTTTTAGGTAAGAGATTGTCGTTCTCTTCGTGGCACCTGATCGTTTATAGTACCCCATTGGAGTTCAAGCTCTGCCTAAGCCGTCTGGAATACGTTTGTTAATGAGAATAACTTCTGTCTAGAATAACCGAATCCATCAGGCTAGTCTGACTATTTTGTTAACGAGTAGCTCTTATGACTATAGTATAGTTTGGTTAGTATTGTCTCTTGAGCTTAACTGTCTTTTTAATTCCGGATATCCTCAGGGTTGTTAAAAGAGATTCGTTAACAGGTTAACATAGATACATCCTGGAAAGAATAGAGGAAGTCTATAGCATCGTCATATACCGATCCAATTGATAATTATTAATATAATCTTTAGAATAAGTTTCAGGATCGTTACCTCTGACTAGTTTGATGGGGTGAGAGTAGGAAAAGGGTGGGAAAAAAATATATCTGACTACCGATCCAAGCAGTCTTTTTGCATGGGATTTTTAATAACTCCTATGATCGTGTCCCTTAAGTATTTTAAAAGGCTTAGAGTTTTTTTATAATGGCTATAAAAGGATGAGACTTTCTTGATATAACTTTAGGATACAGTGCCTAAGGTGTCAGAATCCCATCCAATAAGGCCAAACTCGATTCGGTAAGGGCAACTTGACGCTTTCAAGCAGCGGGATAGCCTATATAAAAGACACAGGGATGCACATGTGAGGATGGGGGAATAAAGGCAGGGTAGGGTAAGACTGAAAGTGGAACCAATATGGAGGTATAAACGGGGATGACAGCTTACAAGGTGGGGTTCACGATCCACACAAACACGGTTCAAGGTACCCACACCTTGCAAGAGAAAATAATTATACATGAGGTGGACTTACAAATGCAGACAATACATGGGGTGCGCTTAGAACAAAAAGGTTATTTTATTCGAGTCTATATATTACTCCCAAACACTTATGTCCGCTGCACATTATGTCTCTTGTACAGAGGAAGTAATCAATAATCATGATACCATTCAAATCAGACGTCATGCTAGAGTTGATGGGGGATCTCCGACAAATAGTATATTTAGCCACGTCTAGATCTTCACATTGGTCTCTCCCCACTATGTTTGTCAAAGCGAATTTAAGCATGGTAAGGTGACTATTAACATCTACGGAAAACAATTGAGAGAGGGCCTTCTCATTTCACTAAATCTATATTACTGAGACTCCCAATATTTTATCATGTCTGTCTGCTCTTCTTTTATTAAAAAAAAACTAATGTAAACAATGTGTGTGCAAATGTATCATTAGAAGAAGGTAAAAAAATTGAAAGTGGTATTAATTATTGTTCAAGTTCACATTTAAAGATCACTAACGCTGAACCTTGTACTTCTGCTGCTGTATTGATAGCTAAACACCTAAAATAAAATCTTTGTTAATCTCTTTTGAACATAGATGATGAGTTTATTTATTAATGTGTTTATATCATTCGACATGAAAGAAAAATCATTATCTCTTTATTTATTCAATTTTTATTAGTACTTTGGATTTTACTATTTAAAGTCTGAACTTTTATTTCTAGATAAGAATTTGTATATTTATCAAGTTTAAGCTAGTATCTTCTCATATTTGTTTAATTGTTTGCACATTTCTTGCTACCCTAAAAGCTTATAATTGTTAACTTGTATGTATTATTGTTTCAAGGGTCAGAGTACTACTATTATTTACGGATGTGAGGAAGACTCTTCGAACTACTCATCAAGTAGAGTGATATAAACCGAGTGTAACTATCTCAGTTTAATATGGTGACTAAGGGCAAGAACACGTGTGGTGGTCATACTGGAGGGAAGGAGGCCATCACGAGTCCAATCCAAAGGTTCTTTAGTCAGAGCTGTGTGTTAGTCACTGGAGCTACAGGCTTCGTCGGAAAAGCTCTGGTCGAGAAGCTTCTTCGTTCCTGCCCTGAAATGGCTACTATATACCTGCTGATTCGTCCAAAACGAGGTCTCGATGTTCCCACCAGGCATAAAGAGCTTATGAAACACCCGGTAGGTACTAAAAATTTATCAATTTTAATACATATTATTCGTTTCACATTATATTATAGATTTTGAAGACATATTTGGAAATGATAGAAACATCTTAATAATTCTGTCTCCCTTCCTCCTCTTCGAATTATATATAATAGGGTATCCATCAGGCATTCGTTATGGGCCCACAAGTCGCAGAGTTTCCTGCTTCGATCAGTATCAAGCATGTTGCTTACAGTTAGTCTCAGTGAAAGCAAAATTTGACATGGATTGAGATTCGTTCCAGATGGACTACCCAGCTTAACCTCATCCAAAGAATAACCTAAGCCCAACTTGGACAAATAAACCACCCAAAACCACTCCGTGAAACACCTGACGTCTGTGGGAGACAAGAACGCCGTCCCGTATGCTACCTTTAAGTCCACCACAGCCCAAACCCTCCAACCCCCACCCTTGTCGGTTGAAAGCCTTCTTAGGGTAGCTAGGGAAAAATTACCATCCCCGCCATTTCCTGGACCCTCCTTAAGTGCGATACAAGCGTCACGAGAGGAAGTCAGAAACTCATCATAAGATACATCTTTTTTACACTTACTTTGTACTGCTGTTATTATTTTTACTTTACCACAACTACAAAGGAGTTGGCTCCTTGTTCTAAACCAAAACTAATACTAATATACCTTTTATACTAACTAAACTAACTTAGTTTACTGCATATACATATCGAGATGTACACGTTTTGCTTGTGTTTTCTTTGGGGCGCTTTGGCTGCTGATGTTTGTTGGCCACACTGGATGGCTATATGATAGATATCCTCTAAGGCCAACGATTATCTGGATGCCTGACAGTGCTGGCCTTAAATTACACTTGTTACCAAGTGTTCCGAGATAATGTGACTCCTTGGGCCGGTCCAGCCATCCCTTGCAGATGTCCTCTATGATGTTATCGTATTGCCTGTCGGTATGTTGGAGCTAGGTTTTAGTTGTCAGTGGCATTACTGTAATTGAAATCCCGGTCACCAGCTTTTTACCTTTGGCAGGCATCTTCAGGATATCTAGAGAATACACACTATGTAAGTAGCGTTCCATCATGTTTTATAGTGTTGTCCTTTTCTGTTGTCATTCCTTAGTCTCTCTATTGTCTATAGTCTTGATCATCATAATTTCTGTCTGTGTTGTTGTCCTCGTCGTATCTATGGTACTTCTTCTCTCTCTTTACTGCCTAAGTCTCTGTTCTTTTAGTCAGTGTATGTAATAGTCTCATTCCTCTTGTGAGAATTTAGTTGCAATTTCCTTGTAGTTTTATCAGGGTGCCGTCACATAGGATGTCATAGTTACGCCGTCTCTAAAGTGTTACTTGTTGCTGGCTCTGCAGGTGGTGTGTGGTTGCACATCCATTTCCAGACAACATTCTTAGCTGTCGCCTCCTCTCTGCAGTTGCACTCTCTCGTCTCAATTAGTCCTCTGTCGTGGAGAAACGTTTTGCGTGTCACCTTAAATAATGCAGACGCTCATGAATGTTCAGAGAATGTTGTAGAGCCACCTGCTTTAATGCGCCTTACTCAGTTATCTTGTCACTCATATTATAGGCATCTTCGTATCCCCGCTGATTTTATCGCTCCAACACTTATCCCCGAAGAGCCTCAGCAATATAGGCCTACATATATGAAGCCTCCTTAGCAACTTCAGTGAGCCCACACGCCAGCCCTGTAACCAATCATAGCCTCGTGGGACCATTTGATGGTTTGAATTAGGAGATAGAACCGCCTCTTCCCTATGCTTATTAAATTATTCATGACTCTGACTTTGCCATAGACTTGATCCATATGGACTTAAATGTTTCGCTTTTCATTTAACGTTGTGCCCAGGTATCAGATAGTCTTAATCCATATTTTATTCTAGAGGTTAATATTCAATATGGGACCCCTCAGAAGTGTCCCTCCAAACAACGTTTAGGTGGTATTCACTGATGTTAATTCTAGCTTCACCTTTTGCCACCAATTATGTAGATCCTCCAGAACCCGGTTTGCCTTGGTTTCCAGCTGTAATAGTGATTCGCCGTCAACTATCCACCGGTAATAGTTATTCGCTGTCGACTATCAGCAGGTCATCCGTGAAGGCCACCAGACCCGCTGTTCCATGGAGATACTCCATTTCTAGTAATCTAGGTTTGAGTCCCACATCCCAAAATACCAGTCAGTTTACTGAACCTTGGGAGCATCCCAGGGTTAATTTCTTAGATAGGGATAATCTTACATCTCATTGTGGCGTATTTGTCTTTGCAATACTCCTGGAAGCTGTTGTAGAGTCTTCTTGGACATCTTATATCCCTCATTCTCTTTGTGAGAGCTGGCCACTACAGGTTGTCAAATGCTCCTGATCTGTCCATGAATATCCCGACCATATACTTTTCTCTCAGGTTGTCTATTAGTCCATAGTTATTGTTATCACGTCTTCGTGGACCTTTCTCGCCCAAAGCCATATTGCCTCTGGTACACTCCTAACATTTCATGGTGTTTTTGTAGTCTTGACCACAGGATTTTCTTTTGTAGCTTCCCACAGGTGTTCATTAAGCAAATGGGTATTTATGACTTAGGGAGCGCGGTTTTCTTGTCCTCTCCCTTGATTAGAACTAGACTACCTCATTCTATTTCCAGATATTTGGTACTATGCCATGTACCAGGCGTTCATTCAAAATCTTGGTGACAAACGGATTGATTAGAGCAACAGTTTACTGCAACACCTTGACCTTGATACCATCAGGTCCAGGTGCTTTCTTTTTCTTCGCCCTGGGTCATTGAATCCTCTTCTGTCTTGTCCTCGTAAAGGTTATTTTATATTTCTTCTTGTCTCTTCATTTTGGCCGTCTTCGTTGTCCCGCTTATTATCAGGGAGCAACGTCTTCATTAATAATTCTTCCGATTTGTGGCAATTTTGTCTGGTTGTTTCAAGGCCATAATAGAGGCCAATTACAATTTTAAAGAAAAATCACTAAGAATTGGATATAATTGATTAATTTACGCACTCTCCCAGCCCATTTCCATCACTGCTACCAGACTACTTTTGGATTAATTATTTTTTATTCTGTAAATTCTTAGAAGAATTTGCTTACTTGCCAGGTCCTGACTTCTCTGATAGATCCTTCTGGCTCTTCGGGCATCCCCATTTAGTCTCTGTAATAGGTCATTCCATGATTAGTGACACGTCCCTTCCCTCTGAAGAGGTATTGCAACTCTTAGGACATCCTGCAAACCCCGTATAAGTTGTTTGGCCTTCCAATTAACGTTGTCTCGTGGTGACACTGGAGAGGGTAGCAACAAGTTTCCCCTAAGTATATCCCAATCCACTTTTCAAATGTTGGACCAACGTTGTCTCTCTCCTGCATTTCCTGTTCCACCAGCCTCTTTCCCTGGTGGTCAAAACGAAGTAGATCAGTTTGAGGTCAATAGTGGTGGCGTGTTATTTCAACTTCCATCCACTTATCGTGTTTGCAGCAGCAAGTTTTCTCATCGTCACATCGATGTTGGTCGACACTCCCGCACTTACGTCGTACGCCACCAGGTTGTTTAGTTTATTTAAAACTTCTAACTTTCTGGCATTTATTATTTCCTTTAGTGCCTCACCCGTCTCGCCCGTTCTCGTGCTGTATCACATAGGTGACGCTGCGCGAGAATCGTCTGTATGTATAGACGGTATTCCTAGATATGCATGGTCGATTTCTTCCAGTTCTTCTATGTAGGGCTCTAATCGTCTAAAATATTTAAAGTACAAAATATTTGTCAATATACACCTGCATATATTAGTTCCTAGTTCAACATATGCTACCTTCTCGTTGCAGAATTGTGTTATTTTGGTTGCTGTTATGTGTTTTATTAGACACGATAACAGCACTCATGGGGTTATACTCGGACGAGATAATAATTGTGTTAACAGGCATGTGTGGAATCTTCTCATTCTTTATATAAGTTTCCTGCTGACACGTGACGTCTAGTTTTATTTCCTCAGCGAGTCACCATATGTCATGTAACACGGTCGCACTCCTCATCCCGTTTATCTGACCTATCCTGATTCCACTGTTCTTGATTTAGGGTTGATAAGTATGGGCGGTGTTTTTGCACTACGTCTCTTTAGGGTTGGAAATTATGCGACCGTGCGCTTTAAAAATTGTTCGTAAAGTAAATCGTCGTTTAAGGTCTCGTTTCTTCGTATTAAGACTTTGATAACCATTTAACGGAAGCTCACTGGATCCATTGGTGGGTTTGTGGATCTTAGGAGGATTCTGTCAGGTGCCTCGGGACTCGGGTCCATTATGGTGCCTACTATTTCATGACATGGCCTCATGATCTATATCAAGGACAGGTTCAGGTTTTGTTCCTCCGACCTTGAAAGCTGGAGTATCTATTCGAAATTGGGGTATAAATATGTTTGAGTAATTTAGGCCTGTGCCTCGTCTCCCTTTTCCCCTCAGTCATATATACTTCCCTTTTTGCTACCGGTGTAGTCGGGGTTGTTGCTACTTCTCCGTGGCCGCTGGGTACAGTGTTCACACTTTCTGCTGCAGGTGTTCTCTTTTGCACCTTCTTCCAGAATCTCCACTTAGGAGTTTTCTTCTCGGAATGAGGACCTTACCTCAATTTTCGCAAACGAATTCCTTCCTGGTGCCATATGTACTAATATGACCTAGATCCCTACATTTGTAGCATCGTGAAACGACGACATAATCTTTAACTGACACCGACCTGAACCCATTGTAAGTCATTTCCACAAATGTTGTTACTATTCTTAGGTTTCTGGCTTGTGGTTCGACTTAAATCACGTGGTCGAACACAGCGCTATACCTTTGTCCATTCCTTAATTTAACTGAGAATCATGCCTCGAAATATTTCTTTGACATTTTCTTAGCCCAGTTCTGTTGATATACTGTTTCCTTGGTGTGTTAGTTTGACAAACCAATAGGCACGTCAAAGATCATCACAAGGGTTGATATTTCCCCCAGTTTCTCGTATTCTCGATTTTTTCATACCTCTCTACTACCCATAACCTTTTTGGTGTCAATATCTATTCTCTCTCCACGATCACTATTTCCCAAGCTGTTCTAATATAACTTATCTTGATCTTTTATTTCACAACATTGATCCTTGTCATTATCGTCTTCTTAATGTCCTCTGGTCCTGTATTTGATGTTACAAAAAGAGTAGGGTCCTCGCCTTTTCCATCTGGATTTTTGTTCCGCTTGCCTCTTTTTTTGGCGCCACATACGCAAAGGATGGTATTGGTCTCTGGGAAGTCATTGGTCTTCTCTTGTCTTGTACTCTGGTGTTCTAATTCTCGAACTGTTCAATCGGACCCTCATGGTGTGCCATCGTCATAGCCAGGTTTGTCAGATACTTATTTTTGGTGAGCTTTGCATCTACGACTAATGTCCAATTCACAAAATCCATCAGTTCCTTGTAGATAAATCCCAAAAACCCGCATAAAAAATCATTAGAAAAAAGGAATAGTTATAAAATCAAAGCCCTTTGCTTCTCCCACTTTTTAGTTAACATACATGGGCATGAGCCTCATATGATGATAGATTTTCTAAATCTCAATCAAAAGGTAAAATACAAGGCCACCCCTTTCCCCATCATTGATATGACTTTCCAGTACTTAGGAAAAGCTAGATTCTACATGGTAATCTACTTGAATAAAGCATACTATCAATTCTCATTATTTGAGAAGCTAAAGCCTTACACTGCTTTATAATCCAGTACGGCCTTCTGGAATTTAAAATGTCAATTTTCGCATCTCAGCCAGGACTCAAACACCCTCAGCAGTCTTCTTCACACGATCTTATACTACATACAATTCTAGTAGTCCACGTATTTAATTACATTGATGATCTAGTAGTTTATTCAAATAATCTAGAGGTTCACGTTATCCACGTACGGCAAGCGTAGAAAAGATTTAGAGGGGGTGGAGGGAGGGGGAAAATCCTCACAGTGAACCCAGGTAAGGTAAAACTAGCGGTGCCCAAAATATAATACTTAAAACATGTGTCAAGTCAAGGAATTTTAATAAACCCCGAACGTGCTGGGCCCATAACCCAGGGGTCCACGGACCATACTCATACTCTGCTACTGCTACACCACGCTCTCACTTTCCGTGTGCTTCCAATAAACGTTCATATTACTGACCCATGGATCAGGCCTGGCTGACAGTGATTCAAACATGTAGTTATAAATACTCACGAAAGCAGTTTAAAAAATATGCACTTCTTTAGAAATGATCACTTAGTAACTTTCACCGCACTCGTGCAGCTAATAAGCGTGCGAAGTTCCTCCGTATTGAAAAGGAATTGACAATTTTTATTATCCAAGCACTCCACGTTTACTTGAAAGCCACGTTGTATCAATCGACGGTTCAGGTTCAGCCGTAGCCGCGTCAGGTATCGAGCTCTGCTCCTAGACCAGCATCAGAGCTCGGCAAATAGTATATCTCTTCTAGCGAGAAGCGATAAATTCGTCTACTTTGCTACTCTCGTCCTGGTGGTGAGTGCTAGTTAGGAACGAAAGTTTTTCTTCACCCTTTCCATAGCTCGTTTTGTTATTAAATTGTTTTAAGATATACTTTATTAATTATTAGCTTAGATAAAAAATATTTCAGTTTACCTCCCCGACGCGAACCTTTTTTACTTGACTAACTATTTAGGAGCCGAGATCGGCTCAGATGGCTACCACCACGTCCACTTCCCTAGCTGACCAAAATCCCACCCTGACGTACTTAACTGCATCATAAGCATTAGAAGTATCAGCAGACAATGGTACTGCAATCTCTTGCTGAGTTTTACTCTGCTCACAATTCGGTTCTTATGAACCTGGGATATTAGGTTTCATATATATTACATACTTACCTCAAAAACCTGACCTGGGCCTTTCTCTCTGGGATGGGTTTAAGAATGTGTGGAGAGGGATTGATACCCCCCCCCCTCCCACTCGAGCTTTCGTTTAGCAGCAGAAGTCGTCAACGATGCCAACTTCATAGTCTACACCATTGAAGGAGTGTTTGAACGCTTGGCTTCAAGATACCTACTTAAGAGAGTGTCAGAGGCTTTCTTGCTTAATGCTATCCTTAAGAATATCCGTAAGAAAAATTGGCTGAAGGAAGCTTGGCAAAATTCAAAGGACCCGATAGGCAAGGTTGCTAGAATCAAAGCGTATATATTTCGTGAAGGGAACCAAGACAAAAATTGAGATTATTTACAAACAGTACAGGGCCTTGTGGCAGCTCTCTCAGTTTTGTTGGATAAGCTCTTTGGAGGCCTACTACTAGCAGGTGTGAAATGACATATTGAGAGAATAGGATCTTGTTGGACGAGCATTTCAGCTTTAAGGCCAGCCTTGATTCTTCACAAACTCATATATGCTTTGTTGAGAGAGTCATGGGATATTTTAACATCAATAAGCTAAGTGGAGCTGTTTTCCTAGAAGTGGCAAACACCTTTGATCTTGTTTGTCGCAAAGGACTTATCAATAAACTTATTTCACTGGCCTTTTTATTCTGCCTGGTTAAGCCATCCCAATCATACTTGTCATATTGAAGTAACTCCAAATTGGTTGGGAACGCCACGTTCCAAGTCCTACATACCACATATCCGAACAGACTTCCTCAGGGGTCCTATTAGGTCCAACACCATTCAGTTTCTATGGTAATTGCATTCCGGTCCCGAAAACAGTAAGGTGCTCTGCGCGAACTATATGGCTCATTTATCAGAGTTGAGGAGTAAGCCTAATTAGATACACTAGTCTAATTCTCAGCTAGATAAGTTTCCATATCTACTTTAATGTATTCATACTTAAAAGATTGAGACAAATATCTTATTGCTGTGGACTACTACTCGGGTTTTCAGGAGGTAGCTAAAGAGCCAGAAACCAGGGGCTCTGTGATAATTGGGAACAATAAAAACCATTTCAGTAGATATGGGCTTCCATGTGTAGTAGTCAGACCACTGGCCTCCATTTGAAAGCAAATCATTTTAAAAAATCAAAGGAGTAGAGGAAGTTTTTACAATACAATAATATGAGATGAGACCTAAAGTCACTAATCAAGTCACACAAAGATAGACAAAAAGAAAACCACAATATATAAGAAGCACTACAACAACAACAAAAAGCCAGAAGTCTCGCAGAGCTGAAAGAGCATAGGTCAGTCTATGGGGGGAGCTGAATTGTATCCACTCTGAATGGCAGCCATTCAGACATTTCTTAATCAAGCACCACAAATAAAAAGTCTGATTTGTATCCATTATCATAATACCCACAAAATCCTGAATTGTATCCATTTCTGAATGGTAGCCATTCAGACAGTTTTCAAATAAACGACTTTAACAAAAATCCTGATTTGTATCCACTAGAAATATTTGCATTATATCCACAAAATCCTGAATTGTATCCATTTTGAATGGCAGCCATTCAGACATTTTCTTAAACACGCATTACAAATAAAAAGTCTGATTTGTATCCATTTTCATAATGTCCACAAAATCCTGAATTGTATCCATTTCTGAATGGTAGCCATTCAGACATTTTCTTAAACGAGCACCACGAATAAAAAGTCTGAATTGTATCCACTAGAAATATTTGCATTATACCCACAGAATCCTGAATTGTATCCACTCAATTGCGGTACCACTTGTCTGATAGGTGGCAGCAGGAGATACTCGCCTTAACTCATTTCATGTTTACTAGAGAGCAGCACTTATCCTTAACTCATTCCGAGGTAACTAGAGAGCAGCCCTATCTCTATATTAATATAAAAAATATAATATTTTTAATTAATATTGTCTTATTACTTTTAAATATATATATATATAAAAGAGAAATACTTATTGGTGTTTCTTTTAAAAGAATAATAAAAGGCTACTTTACAAATCATTGGAGTTTCTTTATTCAAATTGACTGGCTTCCTTAAACAAACAACAACATTTCAAACTGCTAATTTATGCTCTAAGAAATGAAGACGTAGGGTTATATTATTTTAACAATCTGTGTTTAAAGGTTGGAAATTGGACATTTAATTTAATGTTGGGTGCCAACAAATATTGTGTTCCTGGCTGTGAAGATAATACTTCTCGTTATCGGTTTCTCGTATATGCACTGAAAGTAATTTTATTGTTTCTTGTCGAATGGATGAGTACAAGAGGCTGAAGATTCTTTGGATACTTTACGTTTACATATCAGGTAAGACTTCCAAGTAAATTTCTAAGTTTTAAGATTTACATTACCGGTACCGACATTAAATCGGGGGAGGGGGGCTATACACATTAATCCTATAAGAAAAATATGTAAGCCATTAACATACTATTTTTGGTTAAGTTTATGAATAATTAATCAAAATATTTATTTTGCAATTGATAACTTTTCTCTAAATGTATTAATCTATCTAAAATTGTATTGTAATTTAATTTTCATAGACTTGTTAGTTGGTTGATTAGTTTATTTATAAACAATTAAAAAGGTTATATTTATCAAATAACTTTATCAGATTCACTTCACTGGGACTCTTTGTTATTGATACTACTTTTTGTCAAATATACAGATAAGTTATATATACATGGCAACCTTGCATATAGAAATAACGTTTTAAATGTTAAAATCCACCAAAACATTTATTTGAACTGAATTTTAATAGACTTGAAGGTTACTTGGCCTACTTTTTTCTACTGCAAACATTTAAAGAGATTATTTTTATATTATTATGATTAATTAATTAAATAGTCTAAGAATATGGATGGCTTAAATTTTTTATTTCTTACAGTACATTAACTATAAAAGTCTTTGTTACAGAAAAAAATCTTTAAAAAAATAATTGTATGAGCGTTATTGAGCCTGCGTATATTCTGATACCTAACTTACATTACATTGTACCACACACATTAGTAGGGCCTAGGCCTTATATAGTTTGGGTTTTTCCTAGGATTTTCTGAATAACCTTCAGAGGAGAACTCCTTCCTTGGGCTTAAACACAGTGACATTTTATACTATAGATTAATATAGTCCTAACTTATGAGTGTTGAAATATGTAAGCATACACCTCTCCAAACTTTTACTTTTTTTTTGTTCAAATTGGTCACCCTCAACTTAAATTATTAATGGAAATGAAACCTAAGAACCATACCTTTTGGGTGATTTTTTCTATCTAAAAAAACCTGAAAATCATAACATTCATACTAATATAAACTTAACACAAAAATATGGGAAATCCATTGATACTAAATTCAAGATTATTAAAAACTTTGCTATACATACGGTAATGCTCAATTCTAAACCAAACTCACCCAAGTGATGCAGTGAACAGATATAGTTGGAAAATCTGTAAAATTGCATAATTGTAGCTTAACATATATTTTAGAATCGAATAGCCAAAGCTATCATTTATGCATTTTAGTGAGGATCGCACCATCTAGATATCATATTCTAAAAATTGAAAAAAATGACACCTGGACACGGGAATCGAACCCGGTAAGTACGCCAATGCTCTTACGACTGAGCTATCCAGATTCGTCCCGTTCTCGTGGTCATTATTCACTCTTCACTCATAGTTTAAGGCAGAGTCTATGATGGACGTGCGGAAATCATCGACTACAAATATGTGATTAATTAAGATCATGAGCTATCAGATAACGCAGCCACCTACAAATCTGTGATTTCCGCACGTCCATCATAGACTCTGCCTTAAACTATGAGTGAAGAGTGACTAATGACCACGAGAACGGGACGAATCTGGATAGCTCAGTCGTAAGAGCATTGGCGTACTTACCGGGTTCGATTCCCGTGTCCAGGTGTCATTTTTTTCAATTTTTAGAATATGATATCTAGATGGTGCGATCCTCACTAAAATGCATAAATGATAGCTTTGGCTATTCGATTCTAAAATATATGTTAAGCTACAATTATGCAATTTTACAGATTTTCCAACTATATCTGTTCACTGCATCACTTGGGTGAGTTTGGTTTAGAATTGAGCATTACCGTATGTATAGCAAAGTTTTTAATAATCTTGAATTTAGTATCAATGGATTTCCCATATTTTTGTGTTAAGTTTATATTAGTATGAATGTTATGATTTTCAGGTTTTTTTAGATAGAAAAAATCACCCAAAAGGTATGGTTCTTAGGTTTCATTTCCATTAATAATTTAAGTTGAGGGTGACCAATTTGAACTAAAAAAAAGTAAAAGTTTGGAGAGGTGTATGCTTACATATTTCAACACTCATAAGTTAGGACTATATTAATCTATAGTATAAAATGTCACTGTGTTTAAGCCCAAGGAAGGAGTTCTCCTCTGAAGGTTATTCAGAAAATCCTAGGAAAAACCCAAACTATATAAGGCCTAGGCCCTACTAATGTGTGTGGTACAATGTAATGTAAGTTAGGTATCAGAATATACGCAGGCTCAATAACGCTCATACAATTATTTTTTTAAAGATTTTTTTCTGTAACAAAGACTTTTATAGTTAATGTACTGTAAGAAATAAATATTTAAGCCATCCATATTCTTAGACTATTTAATTAATTAATCATAATAATATAAAAATAATCTCTTTAAATGTTTGCAGTAGAAAAAAGTAGGCCAAGTAACCTTCAAGTCTATTAAAATTCAGTTCAAATAAATGTTTTGGTGGATTTTAACATTTAAAACGTTATTTCTATATGCAAGGTTGCCATGTATATATAACTTATCTGTATATTTGACAAAAAGTAGTATCAATAACAAAGAGTCCCAGTGAAGTGAATCTGATAAAGTTATTTGATAAATATAACCTTTTTAATTGTTTATAAATAAACTAATCAACCAACTAACAAGTCTATGAAAATTAAATTACAATACAATTTTAGATAGATTAATACATTTAGAGAAAAGTTATCAATTGCAAAATAAATATTTTGATTAATTATTCATAAACTTAACCAAAAATAGTATGTTAATGGCTTACATATTTTTCTTATAGGATTAATGTGTATAGCCCCCCTCCCCCGATTTAATGTCGGTACCGGTAATGTAAATCTTAAAACTTAGAAATTTACTTGGAAGTCTTACCTGATATGTAAACGTAAAGTATCCAAAGAATCTTCAGCCTCTTGTACTCATCCATTCGACAAGAAACAATAAAATTACTTTCAGTGCATATACGAGAAACCGATAACGAGAAGTATTATCTTCACAGCCAGGAACACAATATTTGTTGGCACCCAACATTAAATTAAATGTCCAATTTCCAACCTTTAAACACAGATTGTTAAAATAATATAACCCTACGTCTTCATTTCTTAGAGCATAAATTAGCAGTTTGAAATGTTGTTGTTTGTTTAAGGAAGCCAGTCAATTTGAATAAAGAAACTCCAATGATTTGTAAAGTAGCCTTTTATTATTCTTTTAAAAGAAACACCAATAAGTATTTCTCTTATATATATATATATATAAAAGTAATAAGACAATATTAATTAAAAATATTATATTTTTTATATTAATATAGAGATAGGGCTGCTCTCTAGTTACCTCGGAATGAGTTAAGGATAAGTGCTGCTCTCTAGTAAACATGAAATGAGTTAAGGCGAGTATCTCCTGCTGCCACCTATCAGACAAGTGGTACCGCAATTGAGTGGATACAATTCAGGATTCTGTGGGTATAATGCAAATATTTCTAGTGGATACAATTCAGACTTTTTATTCGTGGTGCTCGTTTAAGAAAATGTCTGAATGGCTACCATTCAGAAATGGATACAATTCAGGATTTTGTGGACATTATGAAAATGGATACAAATCAGACTTTTTATTTGTAATGCGTGTTTAAGAAAATGTCTGAATGGCTGCCATTCAAAATGGATACAATTCAGGATTTTGTGGATATAATGCAAATATTTCTAGTGGATACAAATCAGTATTTTTGTTAAAGTCGTTTATTTGAAAACTGTCTGAATGGCTACCATTCAGAAATGGATACAATTCCGGATTTTGTGGGTATTATGATAATGGATACAAATCAGACTTTTTATTTGTGGTGCTTGTTTAAGAAATATCTGAATGGCTGCCATTCAAAATGGATACAATTCAGTCGTCTCAGTCTATGTACAAAATATATTAAACACGGATACCAGGAACTGAGGTAAGAAAAATTGAGTTGAATTAGTACTTATTACAAGTTAGTGGGCAAATATACAGAAGAAACATGATTATCATCAAACCCTGATATATAATGGGAAAACACGTAATAAATCAACAGCATAGGCACACGATCAAATTGTGGGTCAGATTTACAGTGTTGCATTGGATGAAAAGGGAAAAGTACAAGAACAAGACATAGCACCAGGTCAGTCAAAGGCCCCAATAACCATCTGAAGCAGGAAGATGTCTTCATGCAAGAGAAGGTATAAATTTGCTAAAAAGACTAAAAGACTTTCATATTCTAAACAAGCCTTAAGGAGGACTTGTAATATAGTACCACTTACTTCAGTGGCCAAATGATCTGAGGTGTCATTTTCGTGTTAGACTGGCCTAGTATTGATAGGGAAATCGGGGTTCAAATCCTGGTCAAGTCTACTGAGGGTGGTTTTTCCTATATGGTTTATCACACCCCTATGCAAATGCAGGTGCACTACCTTTATAATGCTTCCTTCCTCATCTCTATCCCAATGGCGTATTTATCATAATATGGCATAACCTGAACAGATAGTAAGATACTGTGATACAATCTTTTTATCAAATATACCTGCTGAAAGATGTAGCCGTTCATAATCCCACGTTATTTAAGATGGGATTTGTTATTTTGAATAGGGCTCATGACACAATTGAAGTGAAAGTTATCAATATGTTGCAACAGAATTTAAAAATTATAAGTTTCTTAAGTAAAAAAGAAGTGTAAATCTTAGAATCAGCTTATTTCAATGAACTTTAATGCAAAATATTTTTGTTTAAATTTAATCAAAATAAATTATTTTAAACATAGATCTAACCGTCCTGAAAAAAAAATTGTCATTTTTAACAGGGTTCGACAAAACATTTCAAGATTATTTTTATTTTTAATGTTTTGAATCTTTAGCGCAAATACTCCCATGAGAAATATAGCAATATTAGAATATTTCTATTAAAGTAGGTGGCTCCCTTAGTGGGACTTTATAAATAGTTTTTATTTGAAATCATTACATTGTCTGCAGGTATTTGATCGCATCCGGAGTGAGTGTCCTAGTGTATTACACAAAGTGGTGAGCATCCAGGGAGATGTGACAGAACCTGACTTGGCACTGAGTGAGGCAGACCGGCTAGAACTTGCAACCAAAGTAAACGTAGTGTTCCACTCGGCAGCAACGGTCCGATTCAATGAAAGTCTCAAAGTGGCTGTGAACCTAAACACACTAGGTACTCAGAGAGTTATCCAACTCTGTCGGGATATGCACAAACTGCAGGTAAAATAGTAGAAAAGTTTAGTGAGTCTTCAACCATTATGAAATATGTACATATATGTTGGACCAGTTTAGTTGCTATTTCATTGAAATATGTTGCTTAGTTGTGACATACTGAATCTGTTAGCAAAATATAAGGTCTCCTTAGAAAAATTTAAATTTATATTGCTACCAACAGTGGCAGCTTGTCTAAAGTCACATTTTATTAGGAGGGGCCTTTTAGAAGATTTAAACACATATTTTTGTAATCAAAATTGACAATATTCAACTATTTTATTGGTATTGATAATATCTACTCAAAGCGACAGCTGAAGCTAACATAGCCTGATATATGAGTATGTATAAATGTATAAGAAGCTAAAGGCAAAGTAAAATTTTCTATTTGAGCCCACCGTAAAAGTAGCTTTCCATCCCTTGTGTGAAAATAGATCTAGTAACTTGTCTAGCTGTCAGGGTCCTTCCTATGAAAATTGGACTGTAGGCCTGTATGAGCATGGGCATGATAACACCAAATATGTTGATTAAAATTAAGTGACAGTTTTTTTTTAACTAAATGATTAACCTTTATAAAACTTTGCAATACCCAAAAAAATAACTTTCTTTGATGGTAATGACAGTTTGTTTGGTAAATATGTAGTGCACGGCTCTTGAGATAAATTCTAGTATATGGTTTGGCAACAATGTTGTTCTGCACTGGTAAGATTTGCTCACTCTTAGAACTCTTAATGCATATACCCACAGGGTAATATGATTTATAACCCAATTTTTTTTTTATGAATTGACATATGATAATATAAAAATACTTTTTTCAAACAATTTGTCGTTCTGTACTATAGGTTAAATATATTTGTTTTATATAATTTAATATTAGGCCTCTTGCAAGTGGAAATTGTAAAACTACATAATCATTATGAGTTTGAGATAAATATTCTATGACCTGCTCAACAAAAATTCACAAACAAATTGTTTTCAAAATTATACTTAAATGCTATTTTTCTTGCCTGCTGTTTAGTAAAATAACTCAACTTGTTTATACAATTAAAGGCTTAAAACATTGAATACAAAGACAAATTTGTGAGTGTTCAAGAGAGAGAAGTATGGATTTGGTCAAAAGAAAATATATCATATGTAAAATTATTACCTCCAATATATATCTTGGGTAAGACTTAGACCTAATAAACCTTTAAAAGGCCAGTATATTATATATATTATGTGGTTTGGGTCTGGTCTTGAACTAACTAAATTATATCTTAACAATTATATTTATTGTAATATTGTGAGCCCCCTAGTATTTGCTAATAAGATACTACTGCATATATTTATGAAATTCTATGACATACACAAGTTACAAGTAAGAACAGGACCCTGTTTCACAAAGGGATGTGTTTAGTCTTAGCAGGTGAATTCACTTGTATTTTAAACTGACATGATATTTGTTTGTTTTGTAAATTGACAAGACACTTGACTAGTGAACTACAGTCAACTAAACATGATCAAATAGGCCAGTCATTTTCTTTTATTTATCATGGGAGTGCCTAAAGAGTATGGATCAGTGTTTAGTACCACAAGCTTGCAAACTTGAGCTATGCTTATATTAGTTTTGTTAAAGTAATAGTGTTTTTACACACAGTTTTATTTTATATTTGGATTGGGATTGTTTTCCAAAGGAACAGGGCTTTATCAAGTGACTGATGTAGCCATGAAATGCAACAAGCAGATGTAAATTTTGTTTTGCATTGAAATATTACTTTTACTAAAGGCTTGTACCTTTACAAGTGTGGTGGCTGTTATAGCATTGGCTCTAACGAGTAAGGCTGTAATGTTATACACAAACATCATAATAGTATATTGTTTGGTTCTTATAAAAAAAATCATAAGAATTAAAGATTCTAACACAGGATGCAGGACTGGTTTCCAATAATAAGTCATGCAATTACATTAGAAACAACTTTTGTACCACTGGCACAAAACCATTTTTGTAAATAATAATCAACAAATTAAAAAATAAGATATATTGCTAGTCTCATTAAACGAATTAAAATATTTCAATTCTAATATCCAATGAACCAAAATTATACACTGTTTAGTCACTTTAATGTAGATCTCATGATTTGTCTCTGCAATCTTGAAGATTCCGGGAAGGGATAACTTAACTGCTGGTGGGCTTGAAATACCAACCAGATTGCTTTAAAATTAAATATGTTGTGTGACAATATTGATGGTGCGAGCATTCTCTCAAAGACAAAATGCATCTAAAATGAAATACTGATGTCAATTCAGAAGAAAATAAATATTTTAATTAAATAAAAAGTGTTATTCAATTATACAGCTTAATATGGGATGGAATGAGCTGTGAAAAAATTCAATTGTTTTTGCAGTTTTTATGGTAAACCTTTTTTTGGCCAAAATATTTCAAATATTACTCCAGTACAAACAAAGAGTTTAATTTTCTTAACATGTTGAAATCAACAATTGTTGAATATCTGTTATGAGACTATCAGCATTATATAACAAACTTTTTAAATTAATAGAAAAAGTTGTCATTAAATTCCAGAACACCTTCGACAGATATTCAAGAAATTCTGAGGTTACCCTATGAAGAAAATCAAATTCTATGTTTGTACTGGATCAATATTTAATTTATTTTGGCCAAAAAGCTGTTTTTCTATAAAAACCGCAAAAACACTGGCTTTTTCTTACATTCCTTTCCATCCCACCTTAAGTATGGCATTTAGCGCTGACTGTGCTCTTTATTTACATCAGAAATCAGAGAAAGTGATCAATGAATTTGAGAGGCATTTAGTTTTTAGAAACAAATACACATTTCACCTTGGTCAAAAAGACTTGTCCTTTGACCCTACTTCACTAGTTACTAGTAGCTTGTTGCTTGACTAATGTGCTGTAGCTTCAATAAACATTTATAGCCTCCATTTAAAATACATTTGGATTCTGTCATACCAAATATTAACAAGTAATCGGTGAACAGAATATCACTGAGAAACAAAATTTACAATTAATAGGGGTTTGTAATGGCTACACCAGTAGCTTGTCACTTTAGAAGACTTTATAAAATAAGCCCCAGATATTCATCAGTACATATACCAGTTACATTTGATGACCAAAAATATATGTGTGGCTAGTGAAAATGGTACTCCTAGATGGTTTTCATATGATTTAATGCCTCAGACTCATCATAGAATGGATTGGTGAAGAGAAAAGATCTAGGTTCCAATATAGGACAGATGAACTGAAATGGAAAGGTTGGGGGTTGAGGGGTTGCTTTCCACATGTGATTTATCACTGCTCTTTTTATCACTATAGGTACTTTTTTCATCCTATTTACACGTTGATGCTGGTGTTATAAAATAATGCTCCTTTCTTTTGCCCAGTACATTATGCTGTTAAATACCATTGAATTGATAAAAAAAGAGTTACTTACTTACTCTATGGCATTAGGAACTCGAAAGTGTAGTGCCGCGCAAAAGTTCACCCCCTTTTCCTATCTTGAGCTAATTCTATCCAGTCTATCTCATTACACCCTATCTCTCTCAGATATAGCCAAATTTTATCCTCCCATCTGGTAGTGTTTGAATGTATTAACCAATTTAATTCAAACCTGTCAGTGGTTCTTTGTACCTTTATAAAGATCAAATTTGATGGGGAAATTAAGTGAAAGAAGGGTTGGAAAGAAATCAACCCTTACATGTATTTACCATTTAGGGTATTTTCTGATAGTTACCTTATCTAGCTGAAAATTGATGTATATATGCATACTACTGTAATAACATAAAACTATTAAATCAAGTTTTTTATTATTTTTGGGGGGCGTTGGGTGCAGGGGTAAGGCAGATAATTGAGGGTCCTGCAAACAAAGTTTGTCTAGGGTCCCATGTGTGCTAAAGACACCTCTGCACGCTAAATACATGATCAACCAGACCAATCTGGCTTGAGTAGAAACTCTTTTTCGATGTTGACCATAACAATTTAATATTTTTACATTTTTCAAACAGCAATATCTCTCTAAATATGCTACCCCAGAGAACTTGCCCTATGGCATGTGTCTCGGTCAACTTCACCAATAAACAAAGAGTCCATAGTGTGTTCACATTTCCACTTGCTACCAGCCAGGCATCTCTTGAGAGGTGACAGAGCATAGATATCCCCAGAAGCTAAACAAAATGACTGCAAAGTTTGACTTCTAAACAAGCGACAACACCAATTGGAACTTTTATGGTTACGCCATTCTCACTGAACAGAAACGATGAGCCCTACTCTTGTTATGTTTGGCAATGCAAGGACACGAAAATCCTTAAATTTACTTTAGATTGGATTGACACAATTTATTGTATTTTAGAGAAACTCATCTAGATTTATAAGCGTATTTATATTAAAAACAAAGTGAGGCTTCATTAGTTAGCATATGCAGATGAGCCTTGAAACCCCCAATAGATGGTATGCGCCTAATAAATGTTGAGCTTAAATTTTTTTGGCTGTTTGATTCTGTAGTTGTAGTTGTGGTAGCATGGCTTATTATCTCAGGCTCAAAATATAATTTATAGGTTTATGAAACACATCAGGTTTAAAAATTCTCAAAAATTCCTTAGCTTTTGTTTTGGAGTTACCCACACCAGTGGTCATATGGTTTAAGGCAACAGGCTTACAGTATATGTAAAAGTAAAAAAAAAAAATTCTTGAGGCACACACCCTAGGTTTCTCTAAGCATGCCTTCTTTGGTCTGTGCCAAGTTTTAGCTTTCTATCTTTCTTAGTTTTAGAGTTAACGTAACCGGAGGTAGTTTGGTCTAATGCTAATGCTTAAGGGTCACAATTTATATAAAACAAAAAAAACTTAAATAAACATCCTCATTATCTATGAAAAGTTTCGGCTTTCTATATTTTCTAGTTCAGCGAATACTCACATTGCTCACATTGGTGCTCCCAAGGTCTTCTAGGGTGACACAGGCTTTCAATAGATGCAAATTATATAATTTATATGTAGCAGGTATGAAGTTTCTTAAAAAATTTCCTTGTTGCTAGATAGAAACACAAAATTACCAATGCACCAGGCCGGAATTCAAACCCCAACATCTCCCTTACCAGAAATCCAGACTCAACATGACTGACCTATTTGTCTACATGTCTAACAAAATGCATTGCATATAGTAAGTATGCAATCATGTAGTGAATTTCATCACACACATAACTTGTAATCACTAATGAAAAAGACACCATGTTTTATTCATAATGTTTAAATAATAAATTACATGTACCGTAATCAGTATACAATCCAATTTCCTTAAGAAGGGCCTTTTTATAAGAGCTAGAAAAGTGTTGATAGCTATTATGGTACCTTTAAAATAACAATAATATGGTAAAATGCTATAAAAATTGACAGTAATAATATGTTTGTATTTTATAAAAGGCCTTAGCTATGAAAATAAAACTGTGGCTGTGCTACTAACACAATTCATATAATTTATAACTACAATTATCTAAATATATTTACCACTTAAGTGCTCAATATTGCATATTTTCATGGGGGACATATCATTAGTAATTAATAATAGACTATGAATTTTTAAATCATTGTTAGTGCATTATTGTTAAATTAAATAGATTTTAATAATTAAATTTATTTTATAAGAAAGAGATTCTGGTTGAACAAATTAGGTATGCAATTTAACTTATTATTTAACTTATTGAATAAAATACTAAATATAACTATACATATATATATTGATTGACTGTTACAGGCATTCGTCCACGTCTCAACAGCATACTCTAATGCAGATAAGAAAGATGTCCATGAAGTGGTTTACCCTCCTCCAGCAAACCCTGAATCTGTCATTCAATGCTGCCAAACTCTGTCTGATGATGCTCTAGAAATTGTAGCTGAAAGGTTACGAGGGAAACATCCCAATACCTACACACTCACTAAGGCCTTGGCAGAATGGGTTGTTGCTGAACAAGCAGATGACATCCCTACAGCCATTGTCAGGCCATCCATAGGTTAGTATACAGAATATTAATATTCTTAGCGTGTAACAGTGGGCACATAGGCAAAGGCATAAGTCTTGTATTTTTGTTTGCGTATAAAAAAAATTAGGGTTAAAAACCCTGCTGGACGAAGGGAATTGCATTTTTCTAAATTAATTTCCATACAATCTTTTATTAAAATGTGGATTCATTTATTCTGCATTCTATCTTCTTAATCCTTAACCTATTAACATAAATATGCAGATAGCCTGATGAGATGTGAATACCTAATAGATGTATATCTTTAATTTTCTTCACACATATTTGGAAATATTAAACATTTTATGTTGAACAAATTGATTTTATGCAACCCATTATTTAGGCACCTTCCTTGTTTCCATATAGTGTAATTCGTCAAGGTAAGACGATAAGCTTTCACTGTAAGTGGTGTGTAGGCCTACATTAGATTGTATATCTTATTAAATGCTACACTGTTGCTTTCTGTGTTATTTTTAGTGCTGCATGTCTTATTCCTCTTTTTGTACTGGTATGCATTTATATTTAGACTACTGGATAATTGCAGCGACCCAGAGATTGTTGCAAAATATTGGGCAAAAATATATTAGAAACTTTTTCGATTGGTAAAAGTTTGATAATGAAGTCTCACTCAATTTTCTGATTAAAGGTTTACTCGTCAAAGGCAGTTTTCCATATTTTGATCTTTCTTTGTTTAATTTTAGGCAAAAGGTATGTTTTCCCTTTTTCACCCCATTATTGGAACTTTAAAATGACCCCTCTCCCAGCTTTTTAATTATTTGTTGTATTGAACCACTTAAGTAAGCATTGAGTTTTTTATTTTTAACCAAACAGAAATATTTTATTTACTGATATAAATAATAAACAAATCAGGGTTTTGATGGTGATACAAACAAAGAATGATTGTATAGATGGGCTACTAATCCCACAGTAGAAAAAAATTATAAATTTTCTAGGAAAATCGGGCTTTCTTTGGAAGATACTCATATTTCTGACACCCTGGACCCTTAGCTTTTAAAATGAGTGGAATTTTGTCAAAATTGGTTCAGCCGTTTTTCTCATAATTTCAATTACCTGAAATGGGCTTATCAAATTATGTGATATTATATAGATAAAAAGAGAATGTATGTGTGTGTGTGTGTGTGTGTGTGTGTGTGTGTGTGTGTGTGCGTGTGTGCATGTTACACATTACACATTACACATTACACAAACCATTACTGTGAGATATTATCCACTTAAAATCAATTGAACTCATTTGTATTGGATAAACAATTGAAATGGCTATATAAACAAATTTTAAGACCATTTGATCAATTTTTGAAATTATTATAATACACACCATACTGAATTTTTTTTTAAACATAATTGTATTATTTCATGCGCAAAACGAAATGTAGAAAATATTTTCATAAAATTGACTACTTATTCTTTTAATTTGTGAATTAAAGTCAATATTGTTGATTAAAATGTGAATTTGTGATAATATCATTCCAATCACAATAAATGTTTACTTAGTCTAGAGAATTAATTAACTCCCTAGACTAAGTAAACATTCCCTCAGTTAGAAAATGTTGGTAAAATATGTGCTAGGACCAGTTTTAATAATGACCATTTTGTTATTGGAAATGGAGAGAGATTCAAAAATAAAGAAGAAGAAAAAGTATCAATGCTAACAAATGATACATTTCTCTTTTTGTTTAGTAAACATTTTTGCCATGCTTTTCATATTTGCTACACCGTACAACTAAACAACTAAAAGTAACTGTTGAGTTATTATATCTAACCAAAGAGAGATATTTTATTTACAGAATGAAATAGTTTGATTTTTAACCAAGTAAAACTATTTTATTTACAAGTATAAAACCATACACAAATAAGGGTTTCTATGGTGATGTGATCAAAGAGTGTAAAGCTAAAAATGAGCTGGGAAAATAAGATTTTTGTTTAAAGTTACGACATCCTCAACATATAACCTTAAAAATAAGTAGTCGTTTATTACCAAAAAGGGTATTATTAAATCATACATAAGATACTATAGAGATGTAATCCGTGTTATTGTTAACTATTTAGCACTTTATACAAACACTAAGAAAACTAAAAAATAGAACCAAACTGTTAACATTTAAGGATACTACACTGCTAACAACTGTGAGTAATGAATAGCAACAGATCTTTGAGGTGTTATGTTAAGATGCACTTTCCTCCAAGGATCTGGGTTTACCTTATTAAAGATAAAAACACATTACCTGGAAATTTTCTCCTGAGTCACCATTGACAGATTCATTCCCCCATTTCATGATCACGCATGGATAAGATCACAGTCACCAAAACTTTTAAACACTTGGCAAGATAAAGATAAGGCATTCAAAGGTAAGAAAGCAGACAAGAGGTGGTTTTTTTTTTGTGGAAATATATTCATTGAAATCCCCATGGGACAAGATGTGCTTTATATCGCATCACTCCGCCATATTTATCATACATAACCTTGAATACCCACTTTGAATCAGATAACGTCTTCTTTGGGTATCCTTTAATAACTTGTCAAGTTTCAATTATTTTTTTTGTTCGTAGTTTTCTCCTGAATTCATGGCCTTTTTCCTGTCGCCAAAATTCAAGGTGGCAAGTGCATCATTTGCTTCATCTGCTGTGAAACGGCTTTCTTCTTTAATGAGTCTTTCCATCAAACTGTTAACTGTTTGATTTTGTTCTGGCACATTATCCCATGCTGTTTTCAGAGCATTATATTTTAACGGTAAATGTCTTAGTATCTTTGCCATAATTATTACCGCATCCATTACTTGACCAATATCTTTCAATTGATGTGCCAAATTTTTGATTTTTTAAACATATTCGACTACTGACTCTCCTGGACCCATGCGGTGTTAATGGAATCGTTGTGTTAAAATCAGCTTGTTTGAAGCTGATTTCTGTTTGTAAATTTGACTCGGCTTGAGCCTCATTTCCCGTGCTGTACTTGTTATCAATGGTTGTAATTGTTTAGGTTCCAATGATGAAGATATTACATACATTTCCTTGGCATTCTGTTTGTATCACGAACTCGCTGTTTCTGAACTAACGCCATTGTCCACAGCATTTTCTGGCAAGTTACTTCTACCCTCCACCAAATCAATTAACCCGCACGAAACTAATATTTGTGTGACTTGAAACTTCACTCTAAAAAGTCATTTCCGTCGAATTTTGTCATATGTCTTGTAGATATATCTTATGACATTTTTATTTCGCACACAGCACACGTTTTCAACAAGACCAAAAATGGATGCCAGAAATTTACCGACGCCTCTCTTCTGAAAACTATTTTCCAGACCAAATCACTTTTTATATTAACCATGCAACGTATCTGGGCCCATAACCTTTTGGAACTTGAGATAAATATAATTGCATTTGTCTGGAATAACCCGTATAAATATTCCACACTATTATACATACGGAAACTGGTTTGTATAAACTGTAGTTTTTGTTCATAAGCAGAGAACAAGAAGTGACAAAAGACTTAACTCACAAGAACACAAGTGTAATGGTGGTAAATGCGTGCATGCATGCACATGTGCATACCATCTCACGCCAGTAAATACGAAAGCTTAAATACTTGCTTCAATATTATTTAATTCAATGACTGTTTAAATTGTATCCAAGTTTGTGTATGTGTTTGCTATATTGTTAACAATCAAAATCTTTACTATTTCCTGTGCATTTCCAAAATGTTTAATCGCCAATATTCTTAAAAGAACTCACAGGGTCCATATGGTTGTGGTGGCACTCCTGGCTACATTACAAAATTATTGATTTATTTGGTGACCTGGCGGTCTAGAGGTAAGGTGTCAGACCTCTGTGCTGAGGCTTTCGGGGTTCAATCCTTAGTCCCCTCACAGATTTATCTGATTGCCAAACCCTTCCTTCACCTTTGACAAGACTTGTATTAATCGCAACTTGTGAATGTGTGGAATGCCAGGCCTCCAACGTGGTTCATATTCCATGTTAAACTGTAGGTCCTTCATTTTATCTCACAATCAGCTTTTAATTACAAATTAGCGTAAGTGTGTATAACCCGAATGGGTAGTAAGACTTGGTGCTAATAATAATAATCATTTACTTTACACATTAACCATGACATTGAAAGCATTGTATAAAATTCATATAGTCTTTACAACACGCTGAATTTAATAATTTGCCAGTAACATATAGATTTGCACTCCATCTTATTATAGGTTCAGGTTATTTGCATACAGTAGCTATGTAGATAATATGTGTTAAAAATTACTTAAGACTTGTTACTCTTATATCTTTTTAAAATGAAAATGAAATGAAAATATTTCCTGTTTAGTTGTTTAGTCATAGAAATAACTTTTATTTCTTCATATATGTTTTAAAGCCTCCTCTTTTAAAGTATGGTGGCAATTTTGTTAGCTGAAAAATAAATAGTGCCCTTTGTAAATGACAGCCAGTCTACATTTATATTTATAGCTAGTTTTATTATTATTAGCACCTCGTCTTACTACCCGTTCGGGTTATACGCACTTACGCTAATGTGTAATGGTAAGGTGATTTGTGAGATGAAATGGAGGACCTACAGTTTAACGTGGAATCCGAACCACGGTGGAGGCCTGGAATTCCTCACATTCACAATATGTCTAGTCAGAGGTGAAGGAAGGGTTTGGTAATCAGATAAATCTTTGCCGGGACCGATTATTGAACCCCGGCTGCCAGCATAGAAGTCTGACACCTTACCCCTAGACCGCCAGGTCACCTTTATAACTAGTTGAAGTACCTGTTCCTCACATGGAGAATCTATAAAATAACTTTGTTCTTTTTTTCAGTACATAAAATTAACCAGATGGAAAAGTAGCCAAATCTTAAATTATGTTCAAATATTTACCTTTACGATTTAAATTTTCATAAAAACTCAAAGTATGGTGACTAAACACAATGTCAAAATAGAGATATAATCTAAACATGTACTAAAAACTGTCATTTTTTTTGAAGAATAAGTAATAGCTTCTGTGTTAAAAGCTGAAATATTTGTTAGGAATAAGTTATAACTTCTCTGAGCACAGTATTGAAACTCTGGCCTGTTGGTGCTAATAAAAAAAATAAAGAAAAGTGATACAGTTTGAATAATTGGTTGTTAAAGGGTTAATACAAATTAGAGTTACATAGTACTGCACAGGTTAAAGTTTAGAAAATGAATCATTCATTTTAAACATAAATGTATTGATTCAACTGGGGACATTATCTTAAGACCTACTAGCATGCAAAACTTTAGATTTATAGGATGTTTGGCTGTGTTTGAATAATTCATGTAAACAGACAGATATCAATACTTAGGATGGTCAACATTTGGCTGGGCTCTTTATATAATTTCTGTTTTACAATAGCAAGATACCATTACAGTCCTAAACCAAATATTATGTCAACTGACACATTAAAAAAAAAAATTTGAAACAAAATATTAATCAACCCATAAACTGAGTGCACAGATGAACGAAATCAACAGAAAACACAATATTTGCCTAAGAGCAATCATAATATATGTAAAAATTAATCAATTATTATATACAGTGTTACAAAGACACATAGGATAAAAGGGCATCATTGTGTAACAGAGAGTTTAATTGAAATAATAGGCTGTTAAAGAGACAGATTGGTCCCCGCAATTACTAGCCGAATTGAAATTTTTTACAACAAAAAAGTTGTTTATCAAATAGTTTGGGTAATTTTGAGGCCCCTATTACTTGAAATACAATTTTAAAATTTAAAATGGTAACTATTTTATGATTATCTGGGGGTGGTCTTTGTACATTATTGCAAATATTCCCATTTTCTACTAAACCTAAAAATGTTTTTTCTAGACCCTCCCCTTCCTATTTTACAACTCTTAGTTATGAAAATTTAAAAAAAAAACGTTCATATTTTTCTAGTAGTCCACCCACCTTCCTGACCTATTTCAATTTTCTACTACTACAAAAAGATTTTTTTTTTCTATTTTTTAAGAGTTTTGGGAATTTCCATCCCCTATTTCCCCCCTCACCGTCCTCCCCATTACACTGAACCTTGTTGTGAAATATAAATGTTTAGACTCTTATGGCTGTTTAAGCTTGTCCCTTTATAGCTATGTAAATATTTTAATTTTTTACCATACAGGCAGTGGCGGATTTAAAATTTTTGCGCCCCTAGGCACAGCTATAATATGTGCCTCCTCGCCCCCCCCCCCTCCCCCTCCATTTTTTCAATGGCCTTAGGAGGTTTCGAAGTAGAGATGGGAGGTGGGGGGGACGTAAGTTAGTATTTGAGAAAAGATTTCTACGAAAGAAAATCGGGTATGTACATGCCATAAACATAATTATTAAAAACAAAATATTAAAATAAAAATAATGTTATCCAAAGAGTGCCGCCCCACAAAAGCCGCCACCCCTAGGCCCGTGCCTAGTGGGCCTATAGTGTAAATCCACTTCTGCATACGGGAAGGGCTTAGTCTATTTTTTTAGGGATCTTTTTAGAGGGACTGCTTCCCCTATTTATCTTTAATTAATTTTTGAAATTTAATTAACCTTCTTCAGGGTATTTTTGTTGGCTTTTTACCACCTTGACAAATTTAAGTTTCTTACCACAGTGGCAAGTAGTTTTTAACATAATTATTGGAAATATCCCACATTTCACCTTCCTCTACTAAGAAATGTCATCTATTTAAGAATGGGATCCGGGGTTCAATCCTCGGTGCACAGATTTATCTGATTGCCAAACCCTTCCTTCACCTCTGCCAAGACGTGTATTAATCACAGCTTGTGAGGAATGCCAGGCCTCTACCGTGGTTCGGATTCCATTTTAAACTGTAGGTCCTCCATTTCATCTCACAATCACCCTACCATTACATATTAGCATAAGTGTGTATAACATGAACGAGTAGTAAAACGGGGTGCTAACAATAATAATTACAATAACAATATTTAAGAATGTGTAACTTTTATTTTGGGAATACTAAACAACCAAAACGAAAATATAATTTCTCTTTATATTAAAAATTGAAATGTATTCTGTAACTATTCTTTGGATTGCAATAGATTTGGTGATCAAGTAAGACAGAACAAAATTAATTCTACATTCATTAGACGAATACAACTATTGATTGATATCTTGGTGTAAGAGAGACTATTTTAAAAAAACATCAATTTTAATGGATTTTAATAGAAGAATATAACCTATATATTAACTGGATGTACAAGTTATATATATAGGCAATGTCCGTAAAATCAGTGCTGTTATTTGTGCATCATTGAGCAACAAATAAACAAAGAAACAGAGACAGACAACATCTATATTAGCAAGATGGTTATTTCCATCCCAAAATCCTCGCTGCCAAAGAGATTTATAATTGGTTTGTTATTTCCAAACTTCCTCGTCGCCAAGGAGACTTTAAAAGAAGGTTTATACATTAAAATTTAATATATTTGAACTGTTATAAATTTAAAACGCAAATGCAACCATACTAACAGTCGGTTTTTTCAACACTGCTCTGCTCTCTGATGAGATAGCATGATGGTAAATAGCTTACCCCTTTTTTTTTCTGAAAAATTAGAATAGATTTTTGAGTTTACTGGCAGTAAATAAATAGACAGATGGAAAATTGAATGTATAAAAAAATGTATAGTCTCTTATTATATTTATCCCAAAAGGTTTTTCCAATGTAATCAGAAAATAGTTATTTCTTTTTTGTGCAGTCCTTTAGTATCAGTGTAAATTTAATGATCTGCTTCATCGGGCACATATGTTTCTAAGTTCATTTAGATACAATAGGCTCACTCTGGGATTCACCAGGTTAAAATATTCTGGGGATAAAATAGTCGCCAATTCGTATTTCCAGGCGGGGACTATTGCATGAGAGTAGTGGGAAAATAAGGCAAGGAAAGATCCCAATTTTCAAAACGGGAGATAAAACTATAGAGGTATTTCAATATTGCTAACATACTACACAATTTTATCTAATATAATTTTACTGAAGATTGATGCTGTATGCAATTAGCGATCATAAGTGTGGATTTAAATGAAATAGATCTACAATGGATCAGATTTTTACTATTCAGCGCATATATATATATATATAATAGAGAAAAGATGGGAATAAAAAGAAACAATAAATCAATTAATAATAGATTTTAAAAAGGGTTATGATTCACTTGATTAAAATTTAATATCTGGTTATTTTACGTTTAGGATACTCTACACTAAAAACTTGTCAAGCTAATTGAGGTATGATATGCTGGCAAGGTACGGATTGGATGTCACTTATAAGATACTTTCGAGATACATAATTGGTTGAAACAAGGAGATGCACTTTTCCCATTATTTTTTAATCTATCCTTAGAGTATGCTATTAGGCTAATGATATAGAATAGGTTAACGTTAAAGGTATAATTCAGCTATTATGATAAGCAGATGAGTTAAATATGTTGGGAAATAGTAAAGAAGCTGTTGCAAGAAATGTAGAAATGTTATTAAAGGCTAGCAGGGAAATAGGCTTAGAAGTGAACGTTGAAAATACTAGGTATATGATCCAAAATAGAACACAAATTGAGATTGACAGTTTATTGATCACTGAAACAACATATCATTTGACAGGGTTAAATAGTTCAAATATTAAGGAACAGCTTTAACTAGCAATAACGATATTATAGTGGTGATTAGGAATATAATACAATCGGGAAATTCATGCATTTACTAAGTCGATAAGGTGTAAAATCTAACTGGTTTTAAAGAGATATAAAACTCAAAATATACAACACAATAGTTTCATAAGTTGTTCGTTATTCTTATGTAGCATGGTTTCTTACCATACATGGCAAGAATAAATTTTAGTGTTCAAAAACCAATTAACCTACAGTTATCAGGAAAATAATTTGGTCCAAAAAGGGATGAATATTGTGGAGAGTTTACCTATTGATGTATTACATACCCTGTACTCATCACAAGAAATTGTTAGGGTAATCAAATCTCTCAAATAATGGTGGGCAGGACATACAGCACCAATTGAAGAAACTAGAACAGAGTTCAATATATTGACCGGTAAACACATTGGAAAAATACCATTGGGAAGAACTATGAGCACATGGGAGGATAACATTAGAATAGACCTGAAAACGATAGGGTGTAGTGAGGTGGACTGGATATAATTAGTTCAAGTTAGGGTTATGTGGCATACTTTTGTAAGTGTGACAATGAACATTCTAGTTCCTAGTGCCATAAAGCAAGTAATTACTGGTAAGTAAGAATATTGAAGTTGAGATGGCTTGTAACCATGATCTATTATTAGTGTTTATTCAAGTTTGATTTAGTTCTTTTTATATTGAATTGGATCTATTTAGATTTTTGAAATTTAATTATATTGTATTTAAATGTATTATTACTTTTATATTGGATTTATTTGTAGGAATAGTCTTTAAAAATGGTTTGGTTAGCAAAATTGCAATTTTTTTAAATTTTCCTATGTTTGCTTCTTACTTGTATTACGCCTATTTTTAAATTAACATTGAAATGTGACCAATTAATTTACTAAAGCATTGTTTAACTTTACAATTATCTTAAACAATTTGTGCCTGCAATATTATTTTAGTGACTGCGGCATGGCGTGAACCAGTGCCTGGATGGGTTGACAATGTTTGTGGTATCACAGGAATCATGATGGAAATTGGACGAGGAACCATTCGCAGTATCATCTGTAACCAGGATCTAATCATGGACCTTATACCTGTCGATTTTGTAGTCAACACACTTATAACTGTGGCATGGCACACTGCAACATACAGGTAATCTTAATCAATATTTTAATGCTAGAAAATATGTTTAAAATTATTCAAGGTAATAAAAAGTTATTCGTTGTGATTAAGGGAAACTTAAGTCTTAAATAATAACAATAAAATGTATTGAATGGATATCAAATGTATTATTTCTTACTGTTTATCAAAGTTCCAAAATACATTACAAATATGTTGTGATTGTGCTAGCCAATCTTATATGCCAAAATTGTCAAAGTCATTTAGCTATCTTGGTTGATTAAAAAACCATTTTTTAATACTTTTAATATATTTCCACTTATACGACATACATTAAATGGAACATAATATACAGAATTCACATATTTGCTTAAAAAGCATCTTAATCTGTGTTTACTAAGTTTGTGTAAATTTATTTCAGATTTATTAAAATTGTATTATTAATATTTTAATTTTTGGTTCATACAATTTATAAAGTAATGTAGAACCAGTTATTTATTTTTTAAGTATACCCGGAGAGAGACTCAAACTTTAGACCTTTTTCTAATACATCAATGCTAATATTTCTTGATATCCAAGATTGTATTTGTGTTAAAAAGGAGGGAAGATTTTTTTTAATGACTTTTTTTACTTTTGTGAAATAGGGTTTTTAAAGAGAGTTAATCTAATGTGGTTGATTTGAGTAAAGTAATTAAGAGAAAGTGCATCAACATTTTCCTGTAAATAAATGTATAAAGTCACAAATTAAGTTTAGTATGTATTATTTTGTTCAGATAAAAACTATTCATTTTAACTACAGTAGGGCCCCCATATCCAAGGGTAATAAGTTTTTAGATCTACCACAGTAATGTGAAACCGCGTCTAATAGCGAACCATTATATTACATGATAGTAATTTAACATACATAAATACAGTTAAGTTTAATCAATAAACTATTCACAGTAATGTAACATACCCCCAGCATTTTCCCATAAAAGAAATGACAGACAGGGGTAAGCACAAGAGAGTTATAATTTTATTATCAAAGAAAGCATGGTACAACTCAATGGGGGAGTGACACTTAGGAGTAATAGAGAAACCACAAGCCAGAAGGGCTTCAAGGCACAAGGGACACCGCCGGGGCCTGAAGGACCTTACGACAATAATAACAGGTGGCTCCTCACTATTAGACGTCCTCAAAATGGCGTCTTCAGAGAACAGCAAAAAACCCTAACAAATTGGTCTCCAGTTTCATGATAACAAATAATACACAGAATAGCCAATCGACAACATGAGCAGAGAGACAAACCCTTCTCATGATTCGTAATATAGGGTGAGACAACAGCTCACGTCCCTTTACCTAAACGATGACACTGACATTATGTTAATATTTGGCATTTGTCTAAAGTTTAAATACATGTAAGAAATCCTAAAGGTTTTAATAGCAAACAATACGTCCTCAGAAATATAAGTCCTGGGTGGCCCGCGGCCCCACATTTAATTAATATATAAAATAGACACCAGCAAATATACAAAGAACTAACCTAGCTCTAACACCTAACATGGCGTCCATACAATCATGAACTTTGCCGCCGACTCGCGGTCCCACATTTATCCAACCTTGGCAAGAAACAAGGCGGCAAATATAAATAATCCTCAGACATTAAAGATTTCTAAAATACCAGAGGAGACCAAACGTCTATAAAGTAAACCTTGCCTTAAGGGCTGATGTAATATATAGTTACAATAGACATTAGTCGTTGATATAAATTGAATTTTGAAAGATAGTGATTAAAGCCAAAAAGAATTTGGAATATAGCGTCTAGCCTACAAATGTTAGGCTATTTACCTTCGAAAGCCCAGAGCGTAATGTGTGTATCTCCTCTGGGCTCACGCCATTATATACATTCTGTGAAAACATGTGTTCTCAGGGCAAGGAACAAACACAAGGGGGGG
>CABFVX010003930.1:0-15487 GCA_902151425.1 Timema shepardi | reverse complement strand
CGAGAATAATCTCGAGAACCAACGGGCGTAGTTTGGACGTTAAAAGAAATAGTCCATGGAAGTTTTTTTTATCTGCAATGCGGCAGAAAGACGCGCGCAGACTGGTGGTCACTGTCGTCCACTTGGGAGGAGAGGTGGGGGGGAGCCCAAACACATGTCCAGCGATGAGGTACGAACCTCGGTTCAGTCGGGCGTGGATATTGTGGGGACGAGTGTCTCCGGTGTGTATTGTAGTGGAGTCAGAACGAGTCAAGTTGGGCTGGCCTGGTGAGTGTTATTATTTCTTCCATGTCACGTTGTAACAAGGTTACAGTAAGACATTACCAACATTAATCAAAGTACATAATATTACCAACATTAATTAAAGTATATAATATTACCAACATTAATTAAAGTACATAATAATAATAATGTGTACTGTACACTACAGTGTACTTACCATATTCCATTCTTCTTGTTGCAACTGTCACATGATTACGATGATAATGATGTTGGTGTCCACAATGTCCACGATGAGGAGATGAAGTGGGGTGATGCTGTAGGGATTGTGACTTATAAACAATTTTTTTGTAAATTAAAAATAAATAAAATTGGACAGTGGTAAACCGCGGCTACTGAATCTTCGGATACAGGGGCCCTACTTTACTTGCCACCCATTTCAACAATGGAAAGGACTAAGGTGTCACTCTTATGTTAGTCTGGTTTGCCGATGACAGGGAGATCGTGATTAGTTCCCGGTTGGGTGTACTGAGGGTGGTTTTCCATAAATGGTTTCCCACTCTCACTTAATCCACGCAAATATGAGTACACTTTCTCTAAATTCAGCCTTCCTTATCCCTAACCCATAGGCGTAATTACTACAGAAGTACATGCTCCAAATGTGTACTAAGACACGATTCTAAAAAAACAAAAAATAATCATGTGTTTTATTTCACCAGAACAACATTACAGTCCACTCTATTCTTGTAGTTATTTCTTGCACTTCATAGCCTAGTGTATATATTATAACTATTGTAACCACACGGCCTTAATTGGATGGCGAGTTTGTATAATATTGTATGGTATGAGTCGTAAATGACAAAATGAGCGTTGCAAGTTGTTTTGATTATTCTATAAACAAATAAACTAGAAGAGCTCACCACAACAGTGATGACAGAATTCCTTAGGGAGAAACCAGGCCAGGGGGGCCCCGGATAAAAGATAAGGGAACCAGTCATCATGGCTGACTAATCAACACCAAAGTTTAGGGGTCACTCTGCCCAATTCAGGACTAAGCCGACTAGGACACCTGTTAAATTGTACTTATCTTGAGGGCTGCCACTCGAGCCCAGGGTATTGGGGTTGGGAACCATGTAGAAATCACCTAGTCGTTAAACAGGCCATGGGGAATTCCTATCAACACTTTGTTTATCACAAGCTTCCGAGTATTCTCTGTTTTATCACAAGCTTCTGAGTATTCTCTGTTTTATCACAAGCTTCTGAGTATTCTCTAAGTTCTTTCATTCTAATATCACTACCAACATCCTGATTGTAATAGACATAGAAGTACTAATAAACATATTTAAAACCCAAGTTTAACATCAATCACGAACCCACACGAATATACCTCATCACCTCCCCCTTATCCTCGGCCATAGCACATCCTGACAGTCTCAAAGGCCCATGTTCACAAGGTAAAGAAGGGAGTGGTGACACTATGGTGAAATCAGTAATGGCAATTTTTTTTTTCTAAAAAGTGATTTTATTGCAAGTATAATATTTAAAGGATAATTTGGAATCCAAACAATCTGCTACCTATCAACTTTGAGGTGGCATACTGCAGTGGCAATATAGTCTAAGGTTTTGTGTTAAACTAAACTGCCGAAAATAGGGAAATCTGGATTTGAATCCTGGCTGGGTCTATTCAAGCTGGTTATTCCTAAATGTTTTCCACTATCATTTCAAGTAAAAGTGAGTACACTTCCTCTAAATCCAATCTTACTCATCCCTAACTCATTAGCGTAATGAGATAAATGCATATAGCTGTATAACCTGGACAGATAGTAAAACACTATACAAAAAAATAAAATTAAGGTGAATGTGGGAGGAAAATAAACAGGGAAAAGTTGATACATAAAAATAGTTTTGAATAGTACTAATCAAAAACTTGTTTTTTCATCAACTGTGCTCAAAAATATTTACATTTCATAACTAAAATAGGGATGTGACTCCTTAAGGATATTGAGATTCAAGGATTAAAAAAAAAAAACAGTGTAATTCTATACTCGGATCCTAAAAAAAAAAATATTTTCTTCAATATTTCGAGTGAAATCTGTTTTAGAGCACTTATACTGCTTATTGGTGGTTCAGAACCAATTATAATTGTAAGATGAACTTAAACAACCAGGCCCCAGACCAGTAATCTAACACTTAACCGAATGGTATATTGAATGAAGAATGTTAATATTTAGTTACTATTTGTATTTTATATTATTCTATTATATTTGTATTTCCTTTAATGTTATTATTTTTTCCAAGATTTGGATTTGAATTGGGGATTTGAAGGTAAATTGAAGATTTGGATTCGTAAAATAATGGACTCAAGCCAACTCTAATTAAAACACAAACTTCTACTGTTTAAATATGAATGTTGTGTGAATTAAATTAATTGACATGAACATAGAACAAATATCTATTGGGATATAGCTTATTTACAGGAGTAATTTTTAACAGAATATTTAATTTGGACTAACACTTAGAAGTACTTACTTTTTACAATGTTAAAAATTAGAGAATATATTCTCAATTTAATAATATTCTTCAACACTAGAAAATCTATTTGTTATAATATAAAGCAAATTAATACAAATCTCACTCCAAGGTCTAAGATATTGTCAAGTCCTTATTTTTGGAAAGGTAAGGTGGCAATGGTGAACATACATGAATAACATTGTTATAATATCCATTGCAAAATTGAGGTGTTAGCAGTAAATTAAGGTTAATTTCTAACAAAATACCATTGTGTCAGTAGCTGGTTTTACCTATGATGGTGTTGTACAAAAAATTGACCAAGATTGTTGATGGCTTAGAGGTGTTGCAGGATATGTATGTGGATATCTGATAGTGTACGGATATGAGGTAAAATAAAATAACTTATATTGTGAAAAGGGCATAGTTATTGTAGACGATGGCAAGCAAAGAAAAACGGGATGACAAGATTGCTATGCAACAACACGAATCTACAAGATTCAATGAACAGACTGGGTTCCAGTATGGAACTTAAAAATAAAAGGATATACTCCGCTGGTTGTTTAATATTCAGAGATCATTTCCCCGTTTTTCATATTAACTATTAAAGTTTGCTGACAATTTCAAAAACTTTAGCATTTCACATTCAAGAAATAACTGAGCTAAAGTTATACTAATGAATGTATCTAATATTGACTGTAACCAACTCAATTTTTACCTACTAAACTAATACCATATATCCATACAATCACAGTTGTCTTGAATTCTTATTATTAAGTGTTCTGAGATGAATTATATTGATTTCTAAGAAGTAGCCTATATTTAAATCTAATTTTATATTTCTAAATTTAAAAAAAATCATATAGCAACACATATAATAGAATTAAACATATGTTATATATTTAAATATTTACATACTTGGAATTTTTAGTGTTTATTTGTTTTTTCATATCTGTGTTTTAAAGGCCCAACACTTTGCGAGTTTACAACTGCACATCAGGGGGAATGAATCCTGTTCGATGGGAAGAGTTTGGTCAGTTGACACACCGACATGCGTGTGTGTATCCAACAAGTCATGTTATGTGGTACCCAGGCTTCACTTTCAGAACAAATCGTTTGATTCACAAGATCTGCGAGTCATTGTTTCACTTTTTCCCTGCTTTTGTTGTAGACCTGATTCTACGGCTACAAGGTTCCAAGCCCATGTGAGTTAATATCTATTTGTCTATTCTTTCTTTTAAATCAAATAATACACCACTTCAGAAGTGACTAGAATCTTTTAAGTACCATCATTTGATCCTGCCACTGCTAGCCAATATAATCAATCAAGACCCCACTCCCACCTCAATTATTTGAGATAATAATTAGCCTATTAAAGGAAGCCTCTATTGGACAGTCTGTTTGTAATATAATGAGGTTTTCTTGTTTTTAATGTTTCTCTAACCATTTTATCCCTGAGTGAGTATCAATTGCTTGCATTGGAAAAGACTTAACTCAGTGCGAGGTTAGTGGACTGGGTTATAGTGTTATCATTTTTTAAATGGAGTGCATGTTATTAGTTCTGTGGTTTGGTGTTAAAAAGGGTCAATGTTAACGTTATTTTTTAGGGGAGGCTTTCAAAGATTTTGATATTTCTTCTAATGATAATATTGTCTAAAAATGTTTCTCAATAAAATTAAAACTTAAGTGGCCTAATGATCTTTTAGTCTCAAGTTCATTAAGGACTTATAGTTAGACATGACATTGGCCCGTGTTGCATAAAGGAATATAGAGAAATTAATGCATAAAAATTAAACCAGATATGATATTGGCCTGGTTAGTTACTACTTTATTATTTCAAATTTTCTTGAATCTAAAGGAAATATGATTGATTAAAAACATGATAAATTATGATTAATTTGAACCTTGTGTTCAGATATAATAGTTAATTCTTAAGTAAAACATGATAGCTTCTATATGAAAATATTAGACAAATCAGATAATGAATCCAACTATCCAAAGATCTTACTTTATAGTTTCAAAATATCATCTTTTGACTATCTTTAACTTCTTCATTAGTAAATAATTATTTTTAAATTCAATTTTAAACATGGTTTTTATATTAGAACCTGAGAAATATATTATTATTATTATTAGCACCGCGTCTTACTACCCGTTCGGGTTATACGCACTTACGCTAATGTGTAATGGTAGGGTGATTGTGAGATGAAATGAAGGACCTACAGTTTAACGTGGAATCCGAACCACGGTGGAGACCTGGCATTCCTCACATTCACAAGATGTCTTGTCAGAGGTGAAGGAAGGGTTTGGTAATCAGATAAATCTTTGCCGGGACCGAGGATTGAACCCCGGCCGCCAGCATAGAAGTCTGACACCTTACCCCTAGACCACCAGGTCACCCCTGAGAAATATAAATTTATAAATAATCATTATGATACCAAGCTAGAAATGAAAATTCTTTTGTATAGTGTAAAACAGTCTAATACCAATTTCTGGTTAAAAAATTTCTTGCTGAACATTTTAAATTATTCCAAAATCTTAATTCCATTCATCTTCTTCATCTGGTAAATAATCCTCTTTGTTATTAACTCTAATAAATGACTTGAGGAAGGACCTACTTGTTGGATGTACAAACTTGAGCAGTGACATCAAATACTTAACATTCTTTAGTGTTATGCTATAACGTTTCTCTTGTCTTTCTTCCTCATTTTACTCTTTCTGACATTGCATTCACCTCTTCATTTTGAGATGTGTTTGGGGTAGCATTTTTAAATACATGATTATCTGGTTAATTTGGTAGAGTATTATTTTTCTTCATGTTCTTAGTACCCTAAATCGGTGAGTGAAAAACTTACAATTAATTATGGCGGCACAAAATCGTCTGATTCTGACAAACCCTATTTAGAGTTTTCAAGACTTTTTTTTAGATCACCACTTATTATTGAATTCTTGTTTCTCAGATGCATGTATTGTGGAGCCTCTTGTGCAATATCTCTTGAGCAATATCTCTTGAGCAAGCATTCATTTAATATTCCACACAACTAGCCATTGGTTGTGAGAGCTTTCAGCTTGATAATTAATGTGTTGTGGATATTCTTTAGTAATAAAAAAATAATTTAGCTAACCTGAACTTTCAGTAGTGTCCATCAACTCATCTGGAATTAATTAGAAACAATTATAATAATAACTGTTTCTATCAGAAACTTTTCAAGCATTATTTTGATCTTTTCTGAATAACAATGCCATCTCTTGATAAAGTTAAAACCATTAACTTATTTTATTTTTTTCCCCCCATAAGCTGGTGGAAAACGGGTAGGCTATTGTGGATGTGGAATAGTTCAGTCTCATATAAAGGTTAGCTGCCTATGGCATTTTTTTTTGTTAGGTTCTAGACACTTATTTTATAAATACAGTTGTACAGTACTGTAATGTTCTAAAGTAAGCCTATGGCTTCTTTGGTGCTGACTGACAGCTCACAGCTGACTTCTGACAGTCAACATTAAGGTATATACATAAATCTTGACTGTCGGTAGGGACAGCCACGTGTTTTTGCAGATCATTATGGTTCGGCGTAGAGATACATAATTTGGTCTAGTCACTTTTCAAAGCTGTCAGTCAGCACCAAAGAAGCCATGGGGCTACTGTACTTCCATCTTGGCTACTTTACTACTAGTCTAGTCACAGAACATATATCTCAGTCCCAGACTCTACAGGCTAGACACTACATTACTCTCCATCTTACACAACACAAAACAAATTATCATAAACACTATGAATATAATTGTTCCATTTATCACACTTGAAATGTTTCTATCCACTATGAATATAATTGTTCCAGTCATTATATTTGAATATGTTTCTACCCACTATGAATATAATAGTTCCAGTCATCAAATTTGAAATGTTTCTACCCACTATGAATATAATTGTTCCAGTCATCAAATTTGAAATGTTTCTATCCACTATGAATATAATTGTTCCAGTCATTATATTTGAAATGTTTCTATCCACTATGAATATAATTGTTCCAGTCATCAAATTTGAAATGTTTCTACCCACTATGAATATAATTGTTCCAGTCATCAAATTTGAAATGTTTCTACCCACTATGAATATAATTGTTCCAGTCATTATATTTGAAATGTTTCTACCCACAATGAATATAATAGTTCCAGTCATTCAAATTTGAAATGTTTCTACCCACTATGAATATAATTGTTCCAGTCATTATATTTGAAATGTTTCTACCCACTATGAATATAATAATTCCATTCATCACACTTGAAATGTTTCTGTCTGCTATGCAACGAAACAACTTTTACCACTGTAGAGTACGACTGGCATACGCTACTGGTAGTAATTGTCCTAATCTTTGTGCTAACATAGCTCCAAGACCTGAAGAAGAAGCGTCAGTTTGAAGGATGAAAGGCTTGTCAAAATCTGCCATTCGTAGAATGGAAGTGGTAAGTAAGAGATTTTTTTAAGTTGATTGAAAGTTTGGTCAGCCGCGTCATTCCAATTAAATTATGCGGCTGACCAAGCTTTCAATCAACTTAAAAAAGCTCTTACTACCACGCCCAATCTACGAATGGCAGATTTTAACAAACCCTTCATCCTTCAAACCGACGCTTCTTCTTCAGTTTTTGGAGCTATGTTGACACAAAGAATAAAAGGACAAATACTACTAGTACTGTATGCCCCTTTTGTACTCTAGCCATAAACAAAATGAGTGGTGTAATGTCTATTACATCTAAATTTGTCACACATATGAGGTTTGTCTGCTATAAGATTAGATGATATAGGAACCACTTTAAAAGCTAAACTTGACTTGGGCTGTATGTGATATCTAATTTACTCTGCTTATCCTATATAACGAGAACTACTGTAGCCCCATGGCTTCTTTGGTGCTGACTGACAGCTCACGGCTGACTTCTGACAGTCAACATTTAGGTATATACCTAAATTTTGACCGTCAGAAGTGACATCTGCTAAACACATGTTTTTGCAGATTATATGGTTCGGCGTAGGGATACATAATTTGGCCTGGTAACTTTTCAAAGCTGTCAGTCAGCACCAAAGAAGCCATGGGGCTACTGTATGTCACTTGATTCTATTTCTAATGGTCTGGTTCCTCATATTCTATCTCCATAATCCTTACCCCTCATTTTGTTCTAAAAATTTCTGTCTTGGACCTCTGTGTCTGTTGGTTTTGACAATTCAAATCTTGGGATCTTGTCTCTGATTTCTCGATTGAATATCAATAAAGCTGGTGTGACCCCTGTAACAGAGTGGGGGGTAGTTCGGTTGGCAAACAAATATGTACTTAAGCCCTAATGCCTCCTTTTCAATTCAGCTGTATTTTCTCTTGACACAGATGAGGGATTGGCTGGCAAATTCTATTATTCTAGGAGTTCCTCCTTGATGTTGGAGAAGAATGGTCCCAAGCCCATAAGGGCTGGCATCAGCTATAATGGTGGCTTTATATCTTGGTTGGAAGAACCTTAGTGTTTTTTATTTTGTTAACTATGATTTCAAATTTCTGATTGTCTTATCTTGTTCTGCCGCCCATTTAAATGTCTTGTCTTTCCATAGAAATTCTCTTAGAGGGTCACACTTGGGAGCAAAATTTTGAATAAACTTAGCGCAATATCCTACTAGGCCTAGGAAGCTTCTAAGTTCTCACCTGTTTCTTGACACTCTACATGTCCCCACTGATTCAATCTTGCTTGTTAACGATTGTACGCCCCTTCTAGATACTATATGGACAGTGGTTCTCAATAGGCATCCCACGGGCCAAATGTGGCCTTCGAAATATGTCAATCTGGCTTGAGATAGATAGTTAAACTAAAGAATATAAATGTATCAACACTGTTTTACAGCTTAGGTCTGATAACCCTGTGCTAGAAGTGAGAGGAGAAGTTGATGAGGGCTCATTAGAACTTGCCATTCCATTTTTAATATCTTTGTGTCTACCTACATATGAGACTCAGGTTTCTCTGACATGAATAATATAAAAAATTGTTACCAAAACAAGTTAAAAGATAGATTCTCATGTTGAATATGCCTTAATATTAATAACTACATCCTATACTTATTATTTAAAACAAATTGCTAAAGAATATCACCCCCACTTTTCTCATTAATTTCTGAATGGATAAAATAAGGTTTAGTTTATAAAGTAAATATTACTTTATACATCTTAAGATAAAAATGTTTATAATATTATGAGATACTTAGTTTTCATTTTGAGAACATGTAAATTTATCAAAATAAGTTTTCACACCTTCTGGCCCAGTCACCGAAAAAATATAATTGTGGCCCTTGGTGAGACGTAATTGAGAATCACTAATTTATAACCTATAAAATCAACTTCTGTCTGAGCCCATACACATTTTTTCTTTATTAAGTGAAATTTCTTTTTCTTCTAATACTAACAACTTGTTTAAGCGGAAATCATGCTCTTTTTTGTCTTTTTCATTTACTACTAAGTCATCCATATACATCTCAACTCCTTCACAGGATTCAAATATTTGTTCCATTGTTTTCTGAAACACTCTGGTCCACAATTTAGACCAAAAATAGTCTCTTGTACCTGTATAGTCTGAGAGGCATAGTAAAAGCAATTATGTATCTCGATGATTTGTCCAACTCAATTTGGTGAAAGGCAGATTTTAATTCCAACTTTAAAAACACAGTACTACCAAATAGACTAGGCACTATTTCTGTGATTGTAGGTATTGGGTGGAACTCCCTCTGGACTGCTTGGTTAGCAGCCCTTATATCAATATAAAGTCTTACTTCTACATTGGGTTTTATGCTGCACACAATTGGTGATAACTACTTTGATTGCTCATTAACCTTTTCTATAATATCCATTTCCACATAGTCTTGTGATTTCGCTTTGATCCTTGATGTTAAATGCCTTGGTGTTCTTCTTGAACCACACACTACTGGAATCCCACTCTCGCCTATTCCTAGCTTAAGCTTGTGTCCATTAATTTTACTGACTGTTTCTTTTAGCACTTTTCCACAATTTACATTGCATCACTTTCAATAACGGCATTCAATGGGTACCCTAACTTGAGTACCCCCAACTTTCTGGCATCGTTTTTTCCTAGTATTGGTGCTCCCTCATGTCCTACAATGTAAAAACTTTCCTGTAATTGTTTTCCTGCGTCTAGTGTCACATTTGTAATAAATCTTCCTAACACAAGTAATGGTTTAGTGGTACCATATGCACATATTGCTTTATTTGATATTTCACAGCAACCTTTTATTTTCCATTTTCTAAGCATTTTCCATGTCTTCAACAGGTATGTTGCATGAAGCACCGGAGTCTATCATAAGTTTAGTTTTAACTCCCCCAAACTTAACTGTTATTTTGTTATCCTCACTATTTTTACAGTTAACCTTGAAGGCACAACTCTTTTTCACTGCTTTCATTGTCTTTTAGGTTATGTATATTACTCTTCTTTTTCCTTTTCTTATGTTCTCCCTCATACTTGTTCCTGTGTTTAGTTTTACAAAATTTGGCATGATGACCCTTTATATTACATTTTTGACAAGTCTTGTTTCTGGTGGGGAAATATTCCTGCCAGGCCAAATGACTTGTAGATCCATAACGATAACAAGTTTTTTTTTCATTGCAACCTCCACAACTAATTCATTTACTTTTGTAGCTGATGAACACTCCATGGTCTTGGCTTGGTTGTTCTGATTGTTCTAACATACGGGCTTTTTATGAAACTGTTGTTAACGTCAATTTACCCCCTTCCTTTGGGAGAAGCTTATGTAATTCAGATGATAAGCACTTTTCTATGACTTGGTTGGTTACAGTATGTTCTTCAAATTCTCCAAAATTGCAGTTTAAACTTTGTGTTTTGAGTCTGGTCAGATATTGTCGTGACATTTCTCCTACCTCTTGAACCAAATTCCTAAGCTTATGACGTTCAAAGGTGTAACTCCTTGAAGGAAGGCAAAAAGTATCATTTAGAATTTCCATACATTCTTTACATGTAGCTTCATCGTCCAAAGACTTATTCTTCGAAAACCATATATTTTGAACAGCTTCCCCCACCTGATGAAGCAACTGAGCCTTCTTTTTCTCATCTTCTTTTATGTCTTTGACCACCAAAAATATCTTAAACGAACGTAGCCATCTTTCTCATCTCTTAGGCCACTATAAAATTATTTATTGACCTGATTCACTTTTGATGTTAAAGCATACCACACAATCATACCTGATTCAAAGGGCTGAGCTATACCTAATAGCATAGTGATAAAATTTTACATATACATCAGATCCTTATTGAAGTCTGTAAGTGAGGACTCTTGTAAATTCATATCACTAGAGCATGAGATGGCACTCACATTGACCATCAAAACTAATAACCACTGCTGATACATGCATAAGCATTTATAATATAACACCCAAACACCCCCACCTGAAAATACATAGTGGTATAATCAATTTCAATAGGCATTTTGGGGAGCCCCAAATTCATAAGATTCAAATAGCCAAGGTTATTATATATGTTTTAGTACAGATTTAGCCGTATCTAGAATATCATATTCTGAAAATTGAAAAAATGACACCTGGACATGATAATCAAACTAAGCAAATGGTTCTGGGTTCAATTCTCGTGTCGAGGTGTCATTTTTCAATTTTCACAATATGAGCCACAATTTGATGGTAAAATGGCTGGATGTTCATCCATGGTCTGGCTAGAAAAAAAAGCTTAACTGAATCTAGATCTTTTTTCCCTTTACCCTTCCTACTTATTTATAATACATTAATACTTTTAGCACTAAATAGTATGTTTAAAATATTGTTTTTTCCCAAAACTGTTAACATTAAGTTTATTATTTTAATGACATCCATTATCTTATTTTTTATATTTATATGTAAAAAAATTCAATGTTAATATTAATAATCCGTACCATTCTATTCTCAGCCACATATGCAAGATTAAACATGCAAGTGGTTAGCTAAACCAACCCATTTATTGATAGTAACAAATATATATTGGCTCTGCTCATATTATTGCAAATGCAAGCCTCAATTTCTAGAATGTATATGTTTGTGTGCTTTTTAGTATGATGAAAATTTCACAACGTTTCCAAATAGCGGCGAAAACGGGTGAATTCTTTGCTCTTCATGAATGGAACTTCCACTGTGATAATATACAAGCCCTAATACGTGATTACAAGGATCAAGCATTATTTGAAGTTGATGTAACACAAATGGACTGGGACATGTATGTGAAAGAGTATATGCTAGGTATTAGAAAGTTTATCTTGAAAGACTCAACTGATACACTTCCAAGTGCAAGGAGAAAACTTCAAAGGTGAGCAAATTAAATTTGTATTGTTATCATAAATAAAATTTATAACTTCGAATATTTGGAAGGCTTGGTGTAAAAATTTAACTTCTTTTGGTTTTACTTTGATAATTATACCCATTAGTGTTTTAATATGCATTTTAAGTTTTATATGACTGGAAATAACATAATATAACAACTATGAGTTTATGTTGACATGATTATATGACACACTACTTAGTCAAACGACTGTCTCAATACTTTAAAAAGCCACTAGCTTACAAAGACATGTGCCACAGAGATGCACACTAAAACAGTCATAATTTATTGTTAAATAAATTCTAGGCCTAGACATGCATGCTATTTGAAACATAATTCAATAGTTTGTCACTCTTTCAAAAACCAATAATTTTCTCTCTGATATCTTTCAATTTATGTTAGTAACAGGGAGCTGGCTATATAGTGTTAGTTGGTATCATATTTATTTCAAGTTATTAAAAAAAGTCATGAACTCCCATGCATGTGTGGGACATTAATTGACAACATTGTTGCATCACATAGCATCACACAGCTGAAATAGCACTAAGAAAATTGGACACATACACGTTCTGGAATATGTACGCTCCATGTACCGTGAAAGATAGGATTCTCTCCTTATGGATTACACTATGACCCTATATTATAATCTACTTCATATTAGAAGAAAAAAGAATCAAAGCAAGCTTACTATTTTTCAAACTAAACAGTGTGTACAAAACATGTCCCTGAATATTGATTAATTTAAATGAAGGGAAACAAATTTACTATTCATTGTGCACATTAATAAATAAAAAAAAATCATCAGGATATGTGTAGTTTCAAGCAAATAAAATAATATCTATGAGTACTATATTAGGTTATATGTCTTATTTATAACGTTTTACTACTCTATTATTTCAAATTTCTTAAATATTTTAGTTTGTTCTGAAGTTTGGGGATACCTTGTATATATTCAGTGTTAGATATTAAGAGATCAATCCTTTTTAACATTTTAACCCGCTTCGGTGGCGACATGGTCTAAGGCATCACTCTCGTGTAAGATTAGAATGCCAATTACATGAAGATCGGTGTTCGAATCCTAGTCGAGTTTACTGAGTTGGTTTTTCCAAAATTGTTTTCCACTCTCCTTCCACGCAAATACGTGTACACTTCCTCTGAATCCAACCATCCTCATACTTAACTCATTAGATTAATTTGTAGGTATGTGCATAAGCTTAAAAGATAGTAAGATGCAGAGCTAAATAAATTAAAAATGACCATTTTAATTTCATTTAACCCCAAAGAGTAATATTTGAATAACATATACTTATTAATTTGAGTTTAGTTTCAATATATAGTGAAACCTCGATTCATCGTTTTGTCGGGAATTTGAAAAAAGAGATGGGTACTAAAAAATGATAAATGGGAGAGCCTGTATAAAATTAATAAAAACTATCACAGTTACCAATTTATGAGTGATGCTCTGGCTGGATGGTGGAAGTCTTAGTTGCTTGGCTACTTCAATCTTCTTCTCTGATGGGTTTTTCTCCACCTCTTCTATGATGTGCAGTCGTTCTTATAAAGTTCGAACTTGTTTCACAGGAAGTGCCATGTGAGAATGTTTCTACTAAAAGATAATGATGGCTAATAACAATTATACTAATAATAACAATAATAATAATAATAATAATAATGAGAATCACTGTTGAGGATTGAACACACACATGATGAAATACATACTCCTAGACGAAAGAGCAAAGTGAAATAAGTCACACCAACATACAAGCAGGCTTTCCCAGATGGGTGAGGCTTTCACCATCCCCCATTATCTCCAGATCATTATTTAGCTGATAAGCTACGCGACTACAACTTTCTACACTACAATACAAAAACATACTCTGCTGTTGCCACTAGCAATCGTACCAACATTTGTGTGTGTCTCTTTCTTAAAAGAAGTCAATCATGGATTAACATTCTTAGGGACTAATAATTCTGACCGATAGATGCGGGAAAACAACAAGTCAAGGAATGGTTGATGTTGATTTTATTTGTGTTGTTTGCATAGGATTTGTTCAGGGACCACATAAATTGAACGATGGATCCAAGAAAACGATATATCCGGGTACGATAGAGCGAAGTTTCACTCTAGTTGTATTTTTTACATTACAACATTTTTTTATACAGGAAGGCCGAGTCTTTGTGAATTGTTTACTATCCCAATATTAATTTGTCTTGTTTTGTCAATTTTTGAATAACCATATTTTCTGTTACTAAACCTATGAATTATTTTTTAATTATCATCTACAGACAATATTTTGAAGCTATGTACAGCTTTTAATTTAGATTGTTAGCTATTTTTAATAAGTGTATTAGGATATTCTATTTAAAACCAACTACCTAGTGAGTATGTTTTATAAAAAACAATTTTAAAATGAAAACCCCATTATATTAATCTAAATTCAGAATTAAAAAGTTATTCTTTTCAATCAGATACAATATTTAAAAAATTGGTCACAATGAGAACAACTCATTACCTTCAGATTGGTAGGCAGTCATGCTACCGAATGAACCAAGTTGAATTACATTAGTGTGAATTAAGTCTATGTTTCGGTAGACCTTTAAAGTTGGGAGCTTGCGGATTCATGTTCAAATACTTGAAAGATGTTTCTATAGATATAAATTAATTGGTTGTTATGTAAGATATTGCAACTGATTTGTTGAAACTATTTATTCAGGTCATTTGTGATTGTTTGAATATTATTTAAGGTGAAAAAATCGTTATTTTAGTGATAATAATTTAGCAATTTTTATCAGCTTTATCAGCTTTTATTATAATATTTACTGATGAGTATTTTAATATTTTATTACATTCATTTGACTTTAGTGGATTAAGAGCAAAGCATGATTTACTGCTTGAAAATCATTTGAATGGACATCAACGTTCACCTCAAAGAACTCACAATCATCAAAAAAATGGCTGAAAACAACGTTTACAATACAAACAGGATTAAACAACTATTGGGATGTGCTCATTGAAAAAAAAAATCATAAACAGCACCTCTCCAAATTAACTAATAACAAGAAATTGTTCTAATCATATTTCAATAATCAAAGTTCCTATATAAACATTGGTTAGCTTTGAAATTTATTCATTTATTTTATATGAGGCTCAATGATTTATTTATGTTAAATCCATAACATTCTTAATTTTATAGTTACTAACGCATTTACTATTTTTAAATAAACTCATTTAATTTGATACACTTTTTACTAAGAGAATAAAAGAACTCTTTTGAGCAGTGGCAATGGACTAGTAGGACTAGGCTAGTCCCCAGATTGGAAATAAAAGCATAAAATAACATATATCTGAGTCTCAATTTGCGTCACAATACTCAATGATATGCTCGCTATTTGTGCACTCC
>CABFVX010003929.1:54992-75475 GCA_902151425.1 Timema shepardi | reverse complement strand
TGGGATACAAGGGCTTCACAGTCTATTATAAGGAGACAAGGGCTTTACAGTTTATTACTGGGATACAAGGGCTTCACAGTCTATTACAAGGAGACAAAGGCTTTACAGTTTATTACTGGGATATAAGGGCTTCACAGTCTATTATAAGGAGACAAGGGCTTTACAGTTTATTACTGGGATATAAGGGCTTCACAGTCTATTATAAGGAGACTAGGGCTTTACAGTTTATTACTGGGATACAAGAGCTTCACAGTCTATTATAATGAGACTAGGGCTTTAAAGTTTATTACTGGGATACAAGAGCTTCACAGTCTATTACAAGGAGACAAAGGCTTTACAGTTTATTACTGGGAGACAAGGGCTTCACAGTCTATTATAAGGAGACAAAGGCTTTACAGTTTATTACTGGAATACAAGGGCTTCACAGTCTATTACAAAGAGACAAAGGCTTTACAGTTTATTACTCGTATACAAGGCATTCACACTTTATATCTCGGAGACAAGAGCTTCAATGTGTATTACTAGGAGACAAGGTCGAGAGCGACTTTAAAGGTAGATTCCTCCCCAGACCGTGATGACCGCCTGAATTGAGTCACGAACTACGCCCCTCAACCTCGTGGTCAAGATAAAACAATGGAAAAAGCATCTTCAGCTGGAACCGCAATAGACCCTCGCTTTTGTTGTTTTGTTGTTAACGACCCTGGTTATGAGAAGAAGATTTCGGAGCGTCTGTTTTTTATGGCGGTATGTAAAGAAGGAGACCACCCACGTTGGGAGACAGATAACATGTTCTTCTGATGAAACTCTGGAAAATATAGCTCTTGGTAGGGTGGCTACTTCCATTCTGCCCTTCCTTACAGACATATACGCTCTATCATAATATCCTACTTGAATACAATACAGTGTGTCTCACTATATACTCCCAACACATTCAACTTGAGCACAGTATAGTGTGTTTGACTATATACTCCGACACTTATATAAGACTTGAGCACAGTATAGTGTATTTGACCATATACTCCGTCACTTATAACTTGAGAATAGTACACAATGTGTCAGACTCAAAATACGCCAATACATCTAACTTGAGCACGAAATAGATTTTATGGCTATACTCCAACACATATAGCTTAAAAAGATTGTTGTGTGTTAAACTCTTGATTGGGAGGCTGGTGTTTCCTTTCTAATTGCCACGTATGATTCAAATAATTTTTCCTATTAAAAATACTATTAATATTAATTTTATTAATTGAACAATATGGAAGTCCACAACCATAAAGGTAATGTAATAATTCATAAATCTTTCTTAATTCTTATATTCTCATACATATGAAGGGTTACTTTGTCAAACACATGAAATGGAGAGAAAGTCGCGCTATGAACAAAATATATATCTTGATGTATATTTACGGAAAAGTACTTCTTTTTTTATGCCCTCAATTCCTAAATTGCTAGTTTTAGTTTTTCATTTTTATGTTTTTATGTTTATCTTCAATATTCTGATGGGTCGTAACGATTAAATCAATTTATCAAATGTATTTTTAAGATTATTTTATATTGATGCATACTGATTTTGATATCAGAAATATAAACAAAGCCAAGCGCTCTTTACTTGAGCTATTTATATTCCACCAAAGGAGCATAAATGAAATAATAATCACTGTTACAGAAACATTGAGGACAAAAGAACATGTTTGTCCACTAAAGAGCATAACTATCAACTTAAAATCTAAAATACCTCCATATATATATGTGTGTGTGTGTGTCTACAAGGACACATTTTATTATTAATTTTATTTTCACAAATATTATTAGTCTTTAATTAATGTCTTATTTTTTTTCTTTTATTTACAAGAAACAAATCTATCAAATAAAAAAACTAGCTAAAATGAACTTTTAATTTAGTGCAGCTTTTCAAAATGAGTGGATTAGCCTCATATGAATGAAAAAATACATAATTTTCTCCCGTGACCCCATGGCTGACACTTCATGGCCCTCTGGAATGGCGTGGACCCCAGTTTCAGAACCTCTATAATACTACATAAGTAAGAAGTTACTCAATATAACAAAATAACGTTATTATATTTTACAATACTAAAATACGCGATGCTACATTTAGGAGAAAATTAATATTTTTACCAGGGTGGCTCCCTTTGATTCACCCCCTTTTTCTCTTGGAATCATTGACATGAAAAAGGCCTTATGATCAGGAGCAATGAGTTAAGAAATATATTAGTACAGGATGTACCTAAAATAAAATAACTAGTAATATTTTGTGACTACATATTTACTCAAGAAAAATTAAATTAACTTTTAGCTCAGTAGACATACACGCTACCGGCTAAGGCGTCGGACGCAACGTAGCTATGAACTAACTATCCTATATTTTCACGACACCCCTTCCCCTTAGGAAAACCTCTCAGCACCTCCTACGAGACCCACTGCTCTAATGCATAACATTTTCGTCATATTGGTTTAGTATTTGATATTATAAAAAAAATTGATTTACTATACTAACATCATACTAACCCATTAATCTGAACGAATGGACTTAAAAATTGAGAATGCTTCACATAAAACAAAAATAAAACAAAAATAACACAAAATGTACACTAAAAAGTTGGTTCAGTGTATATTTTTTTACCGTTCATTTACTAGGTAAAATGTTAAGAAAATGGTCCCATCAAGAACCTTCGGACATGTTTTCCCCTTATGGTTGCTTCACAACCCTCTTCACGGTCGTAAAATAAAGTGAGAGATTAATCCTTGCAAGGCACTCTCTTAGAGGACACCACAGCAAGCCCTTTATAAAAGGACGCATGTGCTCGTCAACTATCCTCCTGCCTCCCAGCTCTCACTTTTACCTTACAAACTTTATAAATGCGTCATCTGCCTCCAAAAGAAAATTACGTATTTAAATTTTGAGCTATGAGTTTTAGAGTTGACTTCTATATTTTCTTATAACACTCATGAGATGCCTACTATTATACATTTGCTTATGATACAAAGTAAAACGGCGTTATAGTCTATATAACAACCAGGAACCCGGCACAAACCATTCCTGCCAATGGCACTCCTTAGTGAATGTGATCACCATTTAATGTCAGCCTAGATCTCATACCAGAGCCAGACACCCTATCCATGTAACCATCCCTGCCAATGGCACTCCTTAGTGAATGTGATCACCATTTAACGTCAGCCTAGCTCTCATACCAGAGTCAGACACACTACCCATGCAACCATCCCTGCCAATGGCATTCCTCAGTGAATGTGATCACCATTTAACGTCAGCCTAGATCTCATACCAGAGCCAGACACACTACCCATGCAACCATCCCTGCCAATGGCACTCCTTAGTGAATGTGATCACCATTTAACGTCAGCCTAGCTCTCATACTAGAGTCAGATACACCAACCATGAGCACCTAATTCATACAATTTATGAACTTCAGAATTGTTAGCAGAAGTCATACAATCTTTCCCTATCGTAAGAAGAAAGCTCCTTCGATTTCGGTCGTTATAACTACACAGTTAGAGCTGTTCTCACGTAGATATAGCGACCGAGATGATCCCAGTCCAGTGTGGGTTTCGTAAACCTCAATCCAGTCTAATCCTGGCAACACTTTACATAAATGTTTGCATTATTTCAGTCAAAAAGGTGAAAATGTTGCCATAAAAGAACTAAGTAATGCACATACTGAAAAAGAACAACTTGTTACATGCCTAGCAACACTTTATTCCTTACACCCCTCCATCACCCAACGTGAGTAGTTAGGATAGTTTTTCGCGCTTATATTTAACGCCTGCACCAAACAGCTTACACAACTTTTCTTACGTTATTACAAGGATGGTTGCAGCTCTACTAGGAGCCATTTTTGTGACCATATCATTATTACCGTGCGTATTATGCATAGAGCTGTAGTGAACATATTAGTCATTAGATTCATATAAAAGTAATTAATTTTAATAGGCCGATTTTAAACTAGCAAATAATAATAATATATTAATAAATACTATACAAAAATAATGGATGACAATGAATAGCGCAGACGAAAATTTAAAATAGCTATGCAGCTGTCATCATATAAATATATTTAATCCTTTTTTTTCTCAAGATTTACTTAGAACCCATTTATGTATAAAAGCAGGAAAACAGGTAAGGTAAGCTATATAAAAAATTGAAAATATATTATTCAACTTATTATATTAATTGAATTATCAAATAAGATGCATCCATTGGTATGTTAATCAGTGCAAGCTTTTCATAATAAACCAAACTTAATCATCTATAAAAGTGGTTCTCAACCTCTTTTTACACGTGTATTCCTAAATATCCTTAAATATCTTCGTGGCCCCCTAATTTTTACTAGCTTGATTATCATTGAAATTTATTCTAAAATAGTGGCTTTATTTACTGATTATAACAACAAACCGATAAAAACAGAAATTAACAAGCCTAAATATGTTTAATGGGACCTCAACTGTCAAACAATTTCCACTAATTTGTCTATTCGTGTTTCTATTATATTAGGTACTTAATGCTATTCGCATGCAGGAGTCGATTCGGAGTCGATTTCGCTGCTTTGATAGTAAACAGATGGTGATATTTACTCCAGATATGTAGCTAAAATTGTATCAAACTTTTCTTCTTGAAAATGGAGATCAGACTCAAATCCTTTGTTAATCCCAGCTGTGTGTCCTCGTCCATATTGGATAAGTTGGTATTTCCCCAGTTATTATGTAGATCTTGAATCCACAATTTTCTGCTATCAAGTTCAGTATTTGGAAAATATTTATCAATTTTTTTTATTCATTTCTGGAGATGACATTTAATTAAAGAATTTATATGCTGTTTATCAAATATAAAATTGTTGTCTGAAATTATTTGCAAATAGTTCAAAAACATGTGTGTCTACTCTTTAATTCTATCGGTGCATTTTCATTTTTATTGCTTCTCTTTTACTTTTCATAGTAAAAATGTTGGACTCCTTGTAAAGATAAATATAGCTGATTTAGAATAGGAAAAATATCCGCCAATATTATGAAAGTGTTTTGCAATCCAATTCAAACTATCAAGTGAATGGTCAAGCCGGATTATTTATCATTTAAAAATATTTCAGCTTCAGTTTTTAATTCTAATAAACGTTCAAGGATTGTCCCTCGTGACGTCCATCTAATTTCTGTGTGTGAAGTAGTAGCGATGTATGTCCTGCACCAATTTCTTCACAAAGAGTAGAAAATAGTCCAAAATTAAGAGCATTTGCTTTTATAACATTTACAGAAATCATCATTACATCATTTATTTCCGGACTAATTTCTTTTAAAGCTAAAATTTGATTTAAAAAATTGACTTCAGTAATAAACAATTACAAACATTAATTATTATCTTTTCGAGGTCCCTCAAAAACATTTCGCGCCCCCCGGTTAAGAATTGCTCATAATATATACCTCTACTTAATCCTCAGTACATGTGGTCAGTATAGAATCTGGGCTTAGATTCCGGGTCAAATTCAAGCATTCAAAAACTTAATGTCAAAAAAATACAGAACGTGGATCCAATATTATAACTCTAATGATTTGTTAACACATTATATGATAGTAAACATAAGATTACAACTTTTTGTCCATGTCTCGTTAATGTGTAAATATATCGATAGCAGATATATGTCCTTGTCTCGTGGGTGACTGGGTAAATATATCGATGACAGATCTATGCCCTTGTCTCGTGGGTGGCTGGGTAAATATATCGATGACAGATCTATGGTCCTGTCTCGTAGCTGACTTGATAAATATATCGATTACAGATATATGCCCCTGTCTCATGGCTGAATGGGTAAATATATCAATGACAGATATATGTTCCTGTCTCGTGGCTGACTGGATAAATATATCGACTACAGATATATGCCTCTGTCTCGTGGCTGAATGAATAAATATATCGACGATGGATCTATACCCTGTATCGTGACTAACTGGGGTAAGTAAGCAAGTATATGGATCCACACACCCCGTGACTGTCAGGGAGGATAGGGAGGCGCAGGAGAGTTGAAAAGGGATTTGGGGGCACAATGTTAAGGTTTGTAGGGGCACTAGTTTTTATAGGAAACAAGAAAAAGATGAAAGGGACAATTTATTGTTATTTCATTAAGAACGGGATATGTAGTACTATGTCCTTACCAACTATCGTTGAAAGCAGGATACGTAGCGCCACGTTTTTCAACCAGCTCTTTATTTCCGAAATTATACATTATATAAAAACTTCAGGTGACATCTATTACCAAAAATAAAAATCAGTTGTTATTGGATTCTTTTGAAAAATAGCTTCTTTACAATAATGTCGGCAGTGGATTAGCTTGTGAAATGAGAGTTTTTATTCACATTTTCAACTTTATGAGATTTTTTGTGTTCCAAAATGAGCTGATCAAATAATTCAGTTAATTTAAGGTATGAAAACTTGTATTACTTTCTTGCTGTTGTTTTTCCAGATATACCTAGTAATAGTAGTGATCCAAAAAATTAACACCTTATGCTAATCCTATTCTTTGTGATATCTTTCTTCCAACAAAAATTTGAAAATTAATTAATGAATATTTTATATTAAGACCATATTTATACCTCATATAAATAATACAACCCTCTGCATTTAGAAATAAATAATACTGTGCACAGCACAGATTTTATCACTCTTTTTGCTTAAAATAAAGAAATTTACCAAAAACTCGTAAGATTAGTGAAACAAAATTACCTAAATTGGTTCAGAAACACTCCACCAAAGAGTGCGAATGAAATAATATAGAGGTTTACGGGAACATTTATAATAAAGGAACATCTCTGTCCGCCAAGGGCTATAACATTCAATTACTGTTTTCAAAGAGCTACATAAAAAAAATATTAAACTATTTGTTTATAGCTCAGAAACTATTGGTTTGATAAAAAAATATTCAACATAAATTACTTTAATTTTAATATTACAATGATAAGTTATTTCGTAACTCAAATAGTTGCAGAGACATGATCAAAATTGGAAATTACCTCTAATGTAAAGTACACTCAAAGTCATTTTCATGGGAAAATGAGAGTTACTATTTTATTTGTTATGTTAAACAATGTATAGATATAAATTTTAATCAAAAGTCGTCTAAATTGAATTTGAGAAAATTGAATTTTTCTCTTTTTGCCATTCAGTATATTACCTAAGGTTGGAAATCTATTTCCAAAAAACCCTTAGGGGAAACCTTATGAAAATCCAAGATACTAAATTTTAAATAAAGTGCTTTAGGGTCCAAGCCAATATACAGAGACAGACAAATGGATTCACGAAAACAACTTTTTCAGTTTCACTGGGTCAGGAAACATCGACATCTATCAAAATCATGAGTTCGATTTTTTTGACGATAACGAAGGGTCAAGAGAAAGTTAAAAGTGGAAGTTTGCTAACAATGAAATGGCATGATAACCTGAGGGATAAGTGGAAATAGGGTGCTATGTTTTAAGCACCTGAGAGGGCGCAACCAACCCTAGCTTCGCCACTGCATGTATCTTGATTTACTGGATACGTATAGTGATGACAGATTTATGTCCCTTTTCCATGGCTGACCGGGTAAATATATCGACTTCTGATTATCGACTAAGCTCGCGTAGTGCAATGGTCTAGTATTTCTTTGTCTACATATATTTTAATATATAGCGATGTGGAATAGTGTTGTTCTAGGTTGAGTTGGTTGGTTCTGGCTGGTTATCAACACCAAATAACGAACAGTTTAGAAGATACTCCTTGAGAAACGCTCTCTCCAGATTCCGGGGAATGTTTTGTCTAGAAGTATTCATCTTTTTAAACAACGCCGTGCTGTGTTCTCAGATTATTTGGCCGGTCGTTATTTAAACACGATAGTTAAGTTGTTGTTTAGAGGCGGCATTATATAACTTTCTACGCCGAAATTGATTTATGAGTGGGAGTCTAAATGTAAACATGAGCTGAAGACAAACTAAAGAACCGACACATCTACCTCTATCACACCAAGCAGTGAGGTCAGGCGTTGACATTCCCTTATATACTTAGATATAACGAGGGCAATGAAAGAATATATGTTGATACCTTACTTTTTAACTTTTTTTAATGTGTCGCCACTCACTTGAACTCTAAATACTGTTTACCTTCGTATTGTTCTTGAAATGCCTACTCCTTCTCTAAGTTTCAAAATACTGTTGATCCTCAAGTTGTTTTCATGCAAGTTTTGAAGACATTTTAATTTAACGTTAGTGCTTTTCAGAACGTTTCCATTCACTCAAGTTTGAAATAAATATCAGTGTTGTATTGTTGCTGTACGAGTATTTGAGTACCTCTCTGTTCAATAATTTTAAATGCATTTGAATTTGATGATTCATTTAATTTAAAAGTTACTTATATATATAGTTATATATAGTTTAGATTTCAAGACAAAAGACAATATAAAGGGGTTTAAATTTCGTTTTGCTTTTTTAGCATTTAAGCTTGTACAACCTTACTTGAATGAGATCGCTGAACTCAAGATATTTGACCAGCTACAAGATACATTAGTTTTATTCCTGTTGGGATCAAATACTCTTCATGGTGAGAGAAAACAAGAGTGAGGGGAGGGGGGTGTTTCAAGTTACTTTCCAGGTGCTAATAACCCTTAGCTAATTGTTAGAGATACGAGTTTTTAAATAGTTTTACTTCTAAGATTCTATTTTTTTTAAAGGGCCATGTTTGAATTCATTTTAAAAGTTCCCCACACGCCTCAAAGTGCCCGGAATGAGCCCACACGTAACGGTGTCCCGTGGTTGGCTGGCAGCAGCGGCCACTAGGAGCGCCGGATCTCTGACGCGCGCTACAAAGAGGACCTCAGGTAGCATGGCCGAGCTCAGTCTCCGCTAGACTAGCGTCTGTGTGCAACCCAAAGGCGTCGCTCGGAATAGACGCGTGTTCTCTCTCTTTCTCTCTCGCTAGCTCCACATACAAAGTGACAGCAATTAGTTTGAGTAGAATAAAGTGTGAAGTGACATGGAGGGTAGCTTCCATCCCCGTTTGTTGAAATATGGAAATAAATAATTCAAGTGATTTATAAATTGAATAAGTTTGTAAGTTGTCCCTGAATCTGTATCGAGATACTGTTGTTCATCTTAGACAGGCTAGCAATGAAGCCAGGACACTTCAAATTCCTGCCCAAAGGGCTTAGTTGCATTTCATTTGTGTCAAGATCAACGCAGGTAAAATTATAGAACTAAAAACCAACAAGAAAATTAATCACATTTATAGACTTTGTAAAACAAGTAAATAACACGTTAAGAAATTTAAATAATATATACGTATATAATTAACTTTTAAATTAAATGAATCCACAAACTTAAATGCATTTAAAATGAGTGAACGGAGAAGCACTAAAATACAACGACAATACAAAAGTAATATTTTATTAAAAATTGTATGAATTAAAACACATTCAAAAAGTATTTACGATAAATTAAAATATCTTTAAAACTTTCGTGAAAACAGCGTGAAGATCAACTGCATTTTGAAAGTGAGTGAATAAATAGGTATTTAATAAACAATACAAAAGTAATATTTAGAGTTTGAGAGAAAGAAGAAATATTTAAATAAACAAAGCGAAGCTAAAAAGTATTTAGAGCTCAAGTCAACGAAGGGATTATAAAAAAAAGCAACGTGACGTTAATGAGTATTTAGGAAACTAGTGACTGGAGAATTATTTAAAAAAAACTATAATGTTAAGTCAATAAGTATTTAGAGATTGCGTTAATGAGATACATTTAAAAATCTACACCAAGATAAAAAGTATTTAGGAAAGGAGTGAAACAAGATAATCTTAAATAACATTTTACAAGATGGTTTTTGCGACGTTGTCACTTATTCTGGCAGTACTAGTTACCACCACAGCTGCCAGGGGTGCCCTAGACGCCGCCCAGGAGGTTTCCGTGCAGAGAGTGTTCCAGCAGATGCTGAAGATCAGACCACCCCAAGTGGCAACTATCAAGGGCATTGCCAGACCACCTCGACATATGTTGGATCTATACCATAAGTACTTGGCAGGGAGAGGACAAGGAAGAAACTTTGGCAACACTGTCAGGAACATTGTACCCAAAGAAGGTGAGAATATTAGACTTGGCAACACTATCATGAATATTGCACCACGCTGCAATTAGAGTGTAGATATTGCAACACTGTCAGGTACATTGCACCATTTTCCAATTAGAGTATAGATATTGAAACACTTTTAGGAAAATTGCACCACGCTCCAATTAGAATGTAGATATTGCAACACTATAAGGAAAATTGCACCACGCTACAATTATAATGTATATGTTGCAACACTGTCAAGAACATTGCACTATGCTCCAATTAGAGTGTAGATATTGAAACACTGTTAGGAATATTGCACCACGCTCCAATTATAGTGTAAATATTGCAACACTATCAGGAACATTTCACCACGCTCCAATTAGAATTTAGATATTGCACCATTGCTAGGGACATTTCACCACGCTCCAATTAGAGTGTAGATATTGAAACACTGTTAGGAATATTGCACCACGCTCCAATTATAGTGTAAATATTGCAACACTATCAGGAACATTTCACCACGCTCCAATTAGAATCTAGATATTGCACCATTGCTAGGGACATTTCACCACGCTCCAATTAGAGTGTAGATATTGAAACACTGTTAGGAATATTGCACCACGCTCCAATTATAGTGTAAATATTGCAACACTATCAGGAACATTTCACCACGCTCCAATTAGAATCTAGATATTGCACCATTGCTAGGGACATTTCACCACGCTCCAATTAGAGTGTAGATATTGAAACACTGTTAGGAATATTGCACCACGCTCCAATTATAGTGTAAATATTGCAACACTATCAGGAACATTTCACCACGCTCCAATTAGAATCTAGATATTGCACCATTGCTAGGGACATTTCACCACGCTCCAATTAGAGTGTAGATATTGAAACACTGTTAGGAATATTGCACCACGCTCCAATTATAGTGTAAATATTGCAACACTATCAGGAACATTTCACCACGCTCCAATTAGAATCTAGATATTGCACCATTGCTAGGGACATTTCACCACGCTCCAATTAGAGTGTAGATATTGAAACACTGTTAGGAATATTGCACCACGCTCCAATTATAGTGTAAATATTGCAACACTATCAGGAACATTTCACCACGCTCCAATTAGAATTTAGATATTGCACACCTGCTAGGAAAATTTCACCACGCTCCAATTAGAATGTACGAGTAGGGAAGGCAGAACGAACCAATTTTTACTTTAAATAATGTTTAAGAAGTAAATATTACTTCAAACCAAATTAATACACGGATACTTTAATAACGCAATTAATTCTAAAAATCGTATGGAAAGTTACCTTATTTATTTAAGTATTGCTCCAAACGTATATTTTTAACTATCAGAATGAAATAATTCACAATCTATTACGGTGCTAAGAGTTTCCCATTTGATCAGATTATTGGGGAATCATATCTCCCTGTACCCGGTTTAACGACGCTCATCCCATACATAATTATACATTAGTTTCTGGGAATATGTTTGTTTGCTTAGAACTAGGGAACCACTGAAACGATTTGCATGTTTTTTTTATTATGTAGTATTGTTTCGTAAAGTTTTTAAGCTATTGAGTAACGAATTATGCCTTTAGGGAATTGATCAAGGGCATTAAAACCAATACAATTGATGGGTTTTCAAATTTACTTTCTTAAACCACTGAAATAAATATGAATAAAATGTACTGTTACATATTATAGTAATAATTGGTTTTTTTTTCTCAAAATTTATCACCAAGGAAAAACATAAATCGAAGGAGAAATTACCTTTGGACTTGGTTGTTATTTTGTTCTCAGATTAGTAGTTATAGTGTTTCTTTTACAAATAAAAATCACTCAGGTAGCGTTCCACACCTTTGATTTTATCTTACATTTACACTGATAACTATGCATACAAGCATATTAACTCTCAAAATAAGTCAGCTTGAACTTCAGAATATCAAAGAAGATAATTAAATAACTAAAAATAAATGTATATTGGTGTGTAAACTCGGTAACTTAAAGAACCAAGAACATTGTTAATTTTTTAAATTATCAGCTCGAGCCTATTTATTTTTATTTTTACATCCACTGCAGGCTTAACGCCTTTGACCACAATACCGCATATTAGGTAAACTCCAGAACAAAAAAACAACAACAACAACAACAACAACATAGAAAGTTAAAACTTGGCTTAGGCCTAAGTACTTGTGGTAATCACGGGCTGTGCCCCTCAGGCATATTTGGTCCTCACGGTTCCACTATGTCACAACGGACGCAACTGGACCTGAGCTATATTCAAATGACTATACAAGACTAAAGGAGTAGTTTGTTAGATTTCAGCCCAGGACGATACCACCATCGCCGGTATAAATCGTGAACGATCGAAAGCTTTGGGCAAGTACACGACTGATATGTTCGTGAGTCAAACTTTTGAGCTCCCTTGGAAACCCGTCTGTACTAGTAACTCCAAAATCAAAATACCTAGAAAGATGAAACATATAAAAAGGAAACCTGAAGATATGCACTTCAAGTGTATTTTTTGTACTATTATTATTTATTTATTGCGAGTCTGACTCTTTAGAGCACTTGATCACTGATTCGGGAAACTTACAAACTAAGAAAAATAAATAGCGTAAATCTGGATTAGTTTTATGTACTAAGCGAAACATAAGGTGTATTTTTTGTTACTTTTAAATAATTACAAGTTTGACGCCTTTAATCATATCATAAACAGTGTGGATGGTAAAATAAAACCTTAGAAATTGAAAACTGAGATGATATGTGAAAACTGGAGAATGTGCACACAAGTATATATTTTTTATTTTACATTTTGCGAGCCTTATTTACACCTTTAACTTTATTACAATTGGCGTGGATCCTTAAAACCAACTCCACCTTGGTGGTCTTAGGATAAATCTCTAACTTCAAGACCCGATGTTCGTAGGTTCAAACCCAGCCGGGGTCGATGGATTTTTCTTGAGTGATAAATATTCGTAGCACCACTTCCTTTAGAGGGGAAGTAAAGTCAATGGTCCCATGTCTATTGTGGCATGTAAAATAAACCTGAAACGTATGTGAATATACCTTTATTGGAAAAATTGGTAGGCTCTTTCACTCTCGCTCAGACACGCTCGTGTGATGATATAATCAGTCGATTCAGAAAGTGCATATTAAATACCTTAAAAAAATATTTAAAACCGAGAAGTTAGCACAGTCTGAAACTTGAAAGACTTGCATACCTAGAAAATTATTAGGGTCTTTTAATTTTACATAGGTTGCGATTTTAACGCCTTAAGTTACGCGACAACTGGTGTGGGGTAGTTTCAAAACCAAGCTGAATTCTCGAATTTTTACTTAGCTTAGTGAAACCTCAGAGTGTTTATTTCGGGTATGATAAAAAAAAAAGTTACGTTGCACCACGCAGACTTGCTCCCGATTTTATCTTAAAATAAACATTTATGAAACGAAATAATATGTCTATACATTGTTGTAGAAACACTATACAAAATACCATAAATTAAATAATATACACTCTACGGCATTTGGAACGAGGACAACTATTATAGAAAAATTGAGAAAAGATAAACATCCTTGTCCACCAAAGATCATAAAAATCAAATTAATTTTCAAAGACCTGAATGAAAAACTTTATATATTTGCTTATAGCTAAGAAATAATTGGTTTTATAAAAATATATTCCAATTTAAATAATGTGATCTTAAACGGTTCTACAGTCATACAATAAGTTATTTCGTATCTCAAGTAGTTGCAGAGAAATGATAAAAACTGCAAAATTTCCCCCATATAAAGTACCCTCAAAGTCATTTTAATTTCAAAATGAGAATCTACATCTTGTTTATAATGATAAACAGAATCTAAAAATAAAATATCAAAATCTGTACAGGGAATTTTGAGAAAATCATTCCCCCCCCCCCTTCTTTTTGCCCTAAATGGTGACGTTTATTAAAATCTTGAGTTAGATTTTTTGACGATCACAATACTTTCTCTCCGAGGTGTCGAGAGAAAGTAAAAAAATCATATATTACTTGATACCATTGATATTTTGACCAATAACCCAAAAATGCTTATTTACATAACTACCTAGCAAAATCTTTAGGGTGTGCAGTGTGGCTTAAGCCTATCTTAATAATAAAAAAATAACTATAATTAATTTAAAGTCTGACGGATTAGACATCGTGACCAACGATTCGTTTTTTTCCAGGAAACTTTGAAAGTGGAAACTTGGCTCAAGAACCCGCACTTAAACTAACATTGGTTTGTACTTTTACGCATATTACGAGCTTGACATCCTAAACCCCGTCATCACTGGATGGGTAGCTCCCAAACCAAAGGACATAAAAACCGTAAACTTGGTGTAAATAGCGATCCGGGTATTTATCTTTACTTTTATAAGTACTGCAAGCCTGACGCTTTTGACTGCGTAACTGTCGATGCGGGTAGCTATATAAACAGCTTCGGAGCTATATATATATACACGTACTAAGGGAAAAGTTAGAGTGCAAACAGATTACATTACTTTTACACTATAATATTATTATTATTATTATTAATGTTAGCACCGCGTCTTACTACCCGTTCGGGTTATACGCACTTACGCTAATGTGTAATGGTAGGGTGACTGTGAGATGAAATGGAGGACCTACAGTTTAACGTGGAATCCGAACCACGGTGGAGGCCTGGCATTCCTCACATTCACAAGATGTCTTGTCAGAGGTGAAGGAAGGGTTTGGTAATCAGATAAATCTGTGCCGGGACCGAGGATTGAACCCCGGCCGTCAGCACGGAGGTCTGACACCTTACCCCTAGACCACCAGGTCCTCTTACACTATATTACAAGCCTGAAGACTTAAATCGTGTGAATACCGGCTTATGATGTTAAAATAATAATATTTAGCACCACGTCTTACTACCCGTTCGGGTTATACGCTTTAAGTACTAATTACTCTAATGGATTAGGAATTGGGAAGGTTGAATTAGAGGAGGTGAACCCGCATTTGCATGGGGTGAGAGTGGAAAACCATTTAGGAAAAACCACCCCCAGTTCACCCGACCGAGATTCGAACCTCGATCTCCCCGTCCTCAGCAGTCGAGCTCAACACGACAAGCGCGTTAGTCAACTACGCCACCGAGGCGGGTATGATGTTAAAAAGTTAACCAATATTGTCCACTATCATTATGTATTGTTTAACATAGTAGTGATTGGTTTTATTTCGAAATCTATCATCAAGTAGAAATGTCAACCTTTAACACAAATAAGTTTCGCGTGACGACCACCTCCATCCGGGAAACGCCGAACACTTGAAGAGTATATTAATTAATATTGTCTAGCTTGCTATGAGCTTGAGATATAACTAGGATTTAGTTTTTTTAAGGTCTTTAACGTGCACTTTTTGAGCTGAATTATTATATAAGCACACAACTTATCAACTAACTTAAATCCAGACATAGCACCCAACCTATGGCTGTCAATTCACCACTATGAAAGGGGAAACCCACATTTCCCCAGTGATAATTTTGTTCGTCTATGCCAGGAATCAAACAAGGGAACTTTAGCTCAGTAGGCAGACACTCTACTGATTGAGTTAATGTGTCAGAGTAGACTTAAGTTGTCTCTTTTTACACCAGCTTTATAATATCCATCTACATTGCAGCGATGTGTACAGGATGCTGTTGCAGATGAGTTGAGCTACCTTAAAAGCTTTAGTGCTAACTATATTAGCTATATAATCTATCTAACTAGTTCTTAACCTTTTTACGAATACATACAAACCCCCAATGGATTGGCCATGATGGGCCTATGTATCCTTCACCATACTGTTGAAATCATCATCATCATCATCATCATCATCACAATTTCTATTAGGTACCACTATGACTACAAAATATGCCAATAGCTTGGTTTTACTATGCATATACAACGGATGCAACAAAACCATAAGGATATATCATATCTATTTATAGAAAAATGTAAAATCACAAACACAAAATACGTATTAATAACGGCGATAGTTTATTTATTCTAACTTAACATTTTTTGTTTTAATTGTTCAAAAATTGAGTCTCATACTCTTATTGGTCTATTATTTGATTTCCATAGAGCCTCAAGGGGTATGGATACCACTGGTTAAGGATCCTTGATCTATCATTTCTAAGAAACAGGTTGAGGGAGATGAAGTTTAAGTAAATTAAACCAGATCAATGTCTCGGATTAAAGATAATTGCGCTGAGCAGACGATACGACCAGACTGTAATCTTACCACTTTGTGTGTTCTCATTTGAGCCTTGTTTCATTGTACCCAGCACTTGGAATAGAACCCGGGTCTCCTATATTCCCGTCGTGGCCCGGTGGTCTAGGGGAAAGGTGTTGGACTTCAGTGCTGGGGGTCCGGGTTTCAATACTCGGTCCTGGCCCAAATTTACCTGATTGACAAACCCTTCCTTCACCTCTGACAATACCTATTGTGAATGTGGGGAATGCCAGGCCTCCACCGTGGTTCGGATTCCACGTTAAAATGTAAGTCTTCCATTTCATCTCACAATCATTCTACCATTACATATCAGCGAAGTGCGTATAACCCGAACGGGTAGTAAGACGTGATGCTAATGATATACTACTACTACTACTACTACTAATAATAATAATAATCATAACTTCCCGACGTTAAGAACTATAAAATTTGTACAGTTCAGGCCGGTGGTGTTGTGGGGGTGCTGTATTATATCCACTAGATTTATTTGCATTATATCCACTTAATCCTGAATTGTATTCACTCTGAATAGTCTCTATTCAAACATTTCTCAAATAAACAACTTCAATAAACATTCTGAATTGTATCTGGAACTGGCGGATTTTAAGTCTTAAGTTTTATTGAAGAAACTTTAAACGGACATAGTATAGAAGTTTCGCCTCACTTACGGTAGAGTGCAGCAAGATATAATTTTCCCAAATCCCAACGTGTGTTATTTAATTCCATCAAACTATTTAAATTGTAATTTGTTTTTATTTAATTTAACAAAACAATATAAGTACTGTAGAGCAACAGCAGTTAAACGAATGAACATTTGGATCACATTTAAAAAAAAATGTTTTGAAGTCAAAATTGTTTGTGTTATTTTATAGATATGTTATTTTTATAGATATTTATCAACAATCACTTTATATTTATATTATCAATGTTCACTTTTTTTTGTATTTTCTAGAAGATACTTTAATAGTACATTGATAATCAAATTAATTTATTGGTAAATTGAAATTTAATTTTGTATTATTGGATTTAATTCTTTTTTCAAATTGGCTCCAAAATTATTTTGAGAAGAAGTATTCTCTCCCTTTAAAGATAGCAGTATTTACTAGAACACTAATTTTCAACCATATTCATCACAGACCATTGAAAAACTTGCTTTAATCTAATTCAATCTAGAGGAAAAGGAGATCCTACTGGCGCGATTTTGGTAATGTGAGTTGACAGTACTGCTTTGCTCACGTCCTAACACATTGAGCTCTATATGCTGCCGACGGGACATGAACACATCATTTGCAATTGACCTAAACGTGAAGTTCAATGACATCAATCTGGTCGTCTCCTCGGGACATACGGGACAAACCCTGGTTTTGAAATCTCGTTGTTCTTATGACGCCAGCGTGTTAGTGCAACGGTTAGAGTTTAGAAACGACCATATGCGGTTCCACTCTTCATCACAGTCCAGGTCTTATGGAGCACGCATTTACCAGATTCCATCCACTTTGGACAAATCGATAATTTTTATATTTTAAACTTATTAAGTTATATACAATTTATACATGTTATGACCCTTCGTATGAAGTATGATTAATGTCAATAAATGTGTATCATTGTGTTAATTATCATTATTAATAGATTTTAGGCCTGTCTAAGACAGGTTGATTAAGGTATTTTATTGCTTATCATTCATCTTTAATTTTGAATTATCTCCTCTTTCATTGACTACAATTTTTTCTAAACGTGTGAATCTTTATGGTTTAAAACTTAATACTTACGATCCGCCATTTATGATACAATTCAGAATTTTTCTTAAAGCAATTTATTTGAAAAATATATCTCAATGGAGACCATTCAAAGTGGATACAATTCAGAATTTGGTGGATGTAATACAGATACTTTTAGTGGAAACAAATCGGGATTTTCATTTGTGTTGTTTCTTTGAGAAAAGCCTGAATGGATTCCATTTAGAATGGATAAAATTCAGGATTTGGTGGATGTAATACAGATACTTTTAGTGGATAAAAATCAGGATTTTCATTTGTGTTGTTTCTTTGAGAAAAGCCTGAATGGAGACCATTTAGAATGGATACAATTCAGTCCCCTTGGTGTCCACTATTAGGACTGTACCGGTACAGCTCAGGCAGGTGGTGCTGTCACTAGTAGTAATCACCGCCTTCTAATGACTCCGATCATTATAAAATGCTACTTTTCTATTGTCTCCATTTTCCATCCATTAATGTTCACATATTTGTGGCCTAAGAAATATGTTAGAATGGAAAACCTAGTTTGCTAAAGCTATAGTTGAATCTTATATTTAAGAACCCATCAGACGATCGAACAACCATGAATGTGTTTACTAGATTACTCTTGAACCAGATATTGTTTTAAAGTGCAACTTTCTGCATTTTTCACTTTACAAGATGAAAATTTAGATCAGTTAAATAGTTTATTAGTTTTAAATAAATATTTTTAAATTCGTATATGCTGTTTTTCTTAATTTGTTAAAGCGGTTTTACAGGTTTTTGTTCTATTGCAATCTAATCAACACTATACTTTCTCGAACGGATGTTTGACGCCTGGTGCTAGCTATATTACCTAAGATAGGCGTAATTCAGAGTCTGAGACGGTTCCACAAGGCACCATTTTAAAAAAATATCCTGATCCCTTAACACCCCAAGTCATTAGGAACTAATGAGGAGGAAGTAAGACGCGCACTAATGTGTCCGAGCTAGGTGCAGACAGGAACGCGCGGGTCAAGACAAAATATGAGATATTTCCTTTTCACTTATATTTCCCATTAGTGTAATTAAGTCCGACAACTTAGCTCAGTAGGTAGCGTGTCTGCCTACTAAGCTAAGGGTCCCGAGCTCGATTCCTGGCATGGCCGAAAACTTATCATAGATAAATTTACGCCCGAGGACTGGATGTTGTGCCCATACTAGTCTTAGAATCCCGATTACTAAAATAAAAAAAAGTCTTAAGATAGACTGTAAGGCATATGAAGCTAAAACAAGACTAGAAGTCTGGTAGTAGAAAAATATATAACTTGAAAAAGATATGACCCAAGGAATAGGCTGGAAATAGTAATGGATGTAATTGTACTAATGTAATTAAGTATGCCTAGCTTGGAAGAGTAGTAAAACACGGTGAAACTAATAACAATATATCAACGAGCCTACCTACTATATCTTAATAAGCTTATCCTAGTCTGTCTAAGCCAGCCTGTCCTATTATCTCAACCAGCCTGGCCTACTTCAACAAGTCTGTCCTACTCTCAACCAGCTTGTCCGACTCTTTCACCCAGCCTGTCCTACATTTATTTATAGAGCCTGTCTTACTATTTTACCCAGCCTGTCGTTCAACTCTCTCAACCAGCTTGTCCTATTCTCTCAGACAGCCTGTCCTAATCTTTTACCCTGTCTGTCTTATTATCTCAACCAGCCATGCCTCTCTCAACAAGTGCGTTTATTCTCTCAGCCAACCCGTCCTATTTTATCAGCCAGCCTGTCCAACTATCTCAGTCAGCCTGTCCTACTCTCTAGACAATCCTGCCCTACTCTCTCACCCAGTCTGCCCTACTCTCTCAACAAACCTGTACTGCTTTCTCAACCAGCCTGCTCTACTCTCTCAGCCAGCCTGTCCTATGTCCTAATTGATCCAATCAGCCTGCCATACTCAATCTAAACCAGTTAGTCCCACTCTCTCAGCCAGTGTCCTACTCTCTCAACAAGCCTGTTCTGCTCTCGCTCTCAGCCAGTGTCCTACTCTCTCAACAAGCCTGTCCTACTTTATCAACCAACCTGCTATATTCCCTCCCAACCAGCCTATCTTACTTCTTTCTCTCAATCATTTGACTCTCTCTTAGAATCAACTCCTTCACTCGCAGTAATAACTCGTTTGCCCGAAGCTGAAGGGGGTGTTTTTTCACTTATTTGCTCCTATCCAGTTCTTCTTTTAATTCAATTTGTCGGTCTTTATCGGTTTTAGTGAGTCCCCCATTAATGAAGTCATCTCCTGTCCCTTCCTCCCCAAACCCTCCCGGGGAAAATTGCACGTGCACACAAAGCGTGACCTGATTCGCAATTAATTGAGTTGGATTTAGAAAGCCCTCAAAGTGTGGGGGGGG